>JAQZBX010001671.1:19097-80015 GCA_029593785.1 Cabassous unicinctus | reverse complement strand
ATATATATATATAAATATATATATATATATATATATTTCTGCCTAACAATGTTCAACTCCCCTGTGTATAACCAGAAATGCATTAATTCCCCATAGAATAGGGTGAAAGTCCATGGGTAATATTCACTCTTAAACTTGACATTCTTAAATATTATTGTGTGGAATTAATATAACTTTTCATGTGATAGGGGAAAAGGTTGGGGAAGAAAACAAGAAATTCATTTTGTGTACATATACAATCATACTCATAATCAAACAAGGAAGAAGGGTTCATGACTTTCACAGTCCTAGTTTCTGTAATTGGTCATGTGGTCGAAGCTCATATTTATCATTACCTTCTTCCACTCCCCATTCCATTTTCCTGTTACCTTCAGCAAGCACTGCAGCTGGCCATGGTTCTTTGCCTGGTGTGGTGACCCAAACTTTCATTCCTGAAGATTCTGGGCCATTGTTAGTCCTGCTTGAATTGGTTTGTTGCAATTTTCCATTGACTTTAATCACAGGGCATGGCAGTACTAGCAGACACCCTAGGGGAACTCCTGCATTCCAGGCAAACTCTTCTTTTTTCCTCCCATTATGTAGATGTAGTCTTATTTACCCTTCATAGTCAAGATCAATCACCCCAGCCAGTACAGTAATTCCCTTCTTTGCCTGTTGATTCACAAGTAAGAGCAGCCCAAAGTGGCCAGGTGGCAGTCTTCACTTCCAGTTCAATGGAATCATTGTTATGTTCCATGGTGGCAGCACTCCTCCTTTTGGGACTAAAACCTGTAGACCAGCAGAGCTTAAGGTTGCAGGGACAGGAAGCAAAAATTTTCCTAGTGGGTCACTAGGGGTAATAGTGAGTGGTGCCACTCCCATTTCCACACCTTGATTCCTGGACCCATGAATCCTGGTTATGGCAGAAAAAGCACCATAGAGAGGATGCTGATTCAGAGCATACACAGCATCCTGGAGAACATTGCCCCAGACCTGCAAGGTATTGCCACCTAGTTGGCACTGTAATTCAGTCTTCAAAAGGCCATTCCACTGTTCTATCAATCCAGCTGCTTCAGGGTGATGGGAAACATGGTAAAACCAGTGAATTCCATGGGCATGTGCCCATTCCTGCACATCATTTGCTGTGAAATGGGTTCCCTGATCAGAAGCAATGCTGTGTGGAATACCATGGCAGTAGATAAGACATTTGGTAAGTTAATGGATGATAGTTTTGGAAGAAGCATTGCATGCCAGAAATGCAAACCCATAGCCAGAGTATGTGTCTATTCCAGTTAAAACAAATCGCTGCCCCTTCCATGGTGGAAGTGGCCCAATGTAGTCAACCTGCCACCAGGTAGCAGGCTGGTCACCTTGAGGAATTGTGCCATATCTGGGGCTGAGTGTGGGTCTCTGCTGCTTCCAGATTGGGCATTCAGCAGTGGCTGTAGCCAAGTCAGCCTTGCTGAGGGGAAGTCCATGCTGCTGAGCCCATGCATAACCTCCATCCCTACCTCCATGGCCACTTTTTTCATGAGCTCATTGGGCAATGACAGGAGTGGCTGGGGAAAGAGGTTGAGCATTAGCCACAGAGCAGGTCATCTTATCTACTTGATTATTAAACTCTTCATCTGCTGAAGTCACCCTCTGGTGAGCATTCACATGGGACACCAATATGTTCATGTATTTTGGCCATTCGAAAATGTCTATCCACATAGCTCTTCCCCAGACCTCCTTGTCACCAATTTTCCAATCATGTTCCTTCCAAGTCCCTGACCATCCAGCCAAACCATTGGCAACAGCCCATGAATCAGTGAACAAATACACCTCTGGCCGTTTCTTCTTTCAAGCAATATGAACAACTAGATGCACTGATTGACTGGGAGGATTTGCCCTCACCACTATCCTTTAAGGATGTCCCAGAAAAGGGCTACATTGCCTCAGCTGTCCACTTTCAGGTGGTACCTGCATATCGTGGAGAACCATCTGTAAACCAGTCCTGAGTATTCTCATCCTTAGTCAACTGATTGTAAGGGACACCCCAAGAGGCAAAAGCTGTGGACTGGTAAAGAGAAGGTAACATGGCAGGTGCGGTGACCATGGACATTTGGGCTAATTCCTCATGTAAATACCTTGTGCCTTCAGGACCTGCTCGAGCCCTATCTCATATATACCACTTCCACTTTATTATGGAGTGCTGCTGTGCACAGCCAACTTTATTGTTTCGTGGGTCAGACAATACCCAGCTCATGATAGGCAACTCAGGTCTCAAGGTAACTTGATGGCCCATGGTTAAGTGGTCAGTCTCTACTAAGGCCCAGTAGCAAGCCAATAGCTACTTCTCAAAAGGGGAGTAGTTATCTTCAGAGGGTGGCAAGTCTTTGCTCCAAAATCCTAAGGGTCTGCATTGTGATTCCCCTATAGGAGCATGGCAAAAGCTCCAGGCAGCATCTCTATTTGCCACTGAAACTTCCAGCACCATTGGATCTGCTGGATCATATGGTCCAAGTGGTAGTGCAGCTTGCAAAGCAGTCTGGAGCTGTAGCAATGCTTCCTCTTGTTCCAGTTCCCAATCAAAACTAGCAGCTTTTCTGGTCACTCAGTAAATGGGCTGGAGTAGCACACCCAAATGAAGAATGAGTTGTCTGCAAAATCCAGAGGCCAACTAAGCGTTGTGCCTCTTTTTTAGTAATAGGAGGGGACAGGTGCAACAGCTTATCCTTTACTTTAGAAGGGTTATCTCAACAGGCCCCAAACCACTGAACACCTAGAAATTTCACTGAGGTGGAAGGACCCTGTATTTTTGTTGGATTTATCTCCCATCCTCTCTCACTCAAATGCCTTACCAATAAATCTAAAGTCTTTGCTACTACTTGCTCAGTAGATCCTATCAACATGATATCATCAATATAATGGACTAGTGTGATGTCTCGTGGGAGGGAGAGATGATCAAGGTCCCTGCAGACAATATTATGACATAGGGTTGGAGAGTTGATATGCCCCAGAGGCAGGATAGTGAAGGTATATTGCTGACTTTGCCAGCTGAAAGCAAACTGTTTCTGGTGGTTCTTACTAATGGCAATTGAGAAAAAATCATTTGCCAGATCAAAAGCTGCATACCAGGTACCAGGGAAAGTGTTGATTTGTTCAAGCAATGCTACCACATCTGGGACAGACGCTGCAATTGGATTCACCCCCTGGTTAAGTTTACGATAATCTGCTGTCATCCTCCAAGATCCATCTGTTTTCTGCACAGTCCAAATAGGAGAGTTGATTGGGGATGTGGTGGGAATCACCCCCCATGCATCCTTCAAACACATGATGGTGGCACTAATCTCTGCAGTCCCTCCAGGAAGCCAGTATTGCCTTTGATTTACTATTTTGCTAAGCAGGGGCAGTTCTAGAGGTTTCCACTTGGCCTTTCCAAACATAGCAGCCCTCACTCCACAAGTCAGGGATCCAATGTGGGAATTCTGCCAGTTACTGAGTATGTCTCTTCCAATTATGCATCCTGGAACTGGGGAAATAACCACAGAATGGGTTGGGGGACCTACTGGACCCACTGTGAGAAGGACCTGAGCTAAAACTCCATCAATCATCTGACGTCCATAAGCCCCTAATCTGACTGGTAGACCACAGTGATGTTTTGGGTCTCCTGGAATTAATGTCACTTCTGAGCCAGTGTCTAATAATCCCCATAATGTCTGATCATTTCCATTTCCCCGATGCACAGTTATTCTAGCAAAAGGCCATAGGTCTCCCTGGGGAAAGATGGGAGGAAGATTAAGAGCATCAATTTTTGGCAGTTTAACAAGATTCTTCCCCAAGGGGATCAGGACTTCTCCTCATTCAAGGGGCTCTGGGTCTGTAAACTGTCTCAAGCCTGGGAATTGATTAAGGGCCATGATTCTCTGAGTCTGTAATTTGAGTTAAGATTTTGTTCACTCTACCTAGAACTCTTCTGCTTATACAGATCCAGAAGAAATTTAGTAGACTGACCATGTATTTCACTTCTAGGTACCCCATTATCTATTACCCAACACCATAACTCCATGTGACTCAGACTAAACTGTGCTGTTTTGAATCTGGCTTTCATTGAGGTAGCCATGCCCACCTTGCCTTTGGTGATTAACTGCCGATAATTGACTTTTATCCGACTGAGATCCGATCATCCCAATAATGTTTAAAGATTCCAATTCCATTACAACGCCCCCCCACCCCCACCCCGCAGAGTAATACCTGGACTGCAGAGAAGAGCAACCACAGAGCTCTTCAGAGAAGATGGAGTTAGTATTACAAATTTATTCTTCACTGTCCTGGTAAAAGGTGTGTCATCTGGACATTCCTGGGGTGGGTGGGGAGGTCTCAAATGGTAAATCCATTTAAGCATTCCAATCTCTGTAAGCCTTTGAATCCCCTAGTCTACTGTATACCAGGGTAAATCTGGCATCTGAATATCAAACATGCTAAGCCACCATTTGGTCCATGCTTCAGTCAGCCACCCAAACAAACTGTTAGAGCCCTTTCTTTTTCATTCCATTTTTATTTTTTTAGAGTCACAATTTATTTTGAATCATAGATTTGTACTAAATGAGTTGTATGATATTGGGTATGTTACTTACAGTATAAAAATAATATATATGAAAACTTAGCTTTCCCAGGTTCCCCAGTTTAAGGGAACTTTACTATATTTAACCGTAAATTTAAAATAAATTTAATTCTTCATTTTGAGTAAGTGCATAAATTTATGTATTTGTATAAATTCATAAATTTGTAGAAATTTTTGGAGATTTCCAGAGGGTTTATACATTTCACAAATATTTCCCTCCTTATTTTCCCCCATGTAATAATGCAATCTGGGCATTACCCAGAGGGTCATTTCTAGTCCAACAGTTTTTTTTTTTAAATATTTTAAAAGATGCTTAGATTGCATAAATGTTACACAAAAATTACAGGGATTTCCATGTTTCCCACCTCCAAACCTCCCATAACCTCCCATATTAACATCTTTCATTAGTGTAGCACATCACCTGCAATGGATATACACATCCTGGGGCTTTGCAACTAAGCATGGACCACAGTTCACATTGTAGACCACACTCTCTCCCACATATTTCTGCATGTTATATGCTGATGTAAAATGGCTTATATCTGTCATTGTAATGTCACTAGCCTTGCGAATCTTTGCTCTTGTTTTTGAAACTTAGGCTTCTGTTACGGTGTGCCTAAGGGTTGCCACCTGAGAGCCTCCTTGTTGTTCAAATGTGGCCCCTCTCTAAGCCAAACTCAGCATATGAATGTATTACCTTCCCCCCAGCAGGGGACATGACTCCCAGGAGTGAGCCTCCCTGGCAGTGAGGGATTAATTACAAGTACCAACTGGCAATATTACTGGAAAAAGACCTTGAATAAAAGGGGAAAATGGTAAAGACAAATGAGCTCATATGGCTAAGAGACTTCAAAGAGTGTTGGGAGGTAATCCCAGAGGTAATGCTTACTCACACTTGGTAAGATCTCATAAAACACTGAAGAGGATATCACCCCACACAGAGGGGCTCCTGAGGGCTCTGGAGTCACCCAGATCCTATATAAGTGGGGATAGCTCCAGAAATTGATGCCTTATCAGTGGGCTATACCTTAGAATCTGTGCTCCTGAGAGTCACAGAGGTGGACTCAAATAAGTTCTTCCTGCACATGGTCCATCAGTCCCTTCTATTCAAACATATACTTGTTGCTGGAGTTTGTAGGAGTACTTCCAGAGACTGGAGCCTTTGGCCTGGCCATGTGCCAGCTGTGCCAGGAGTCTTGGTGGAGCTGCAACTTCTATTCTACAGCTCAATGGACTCACCCAAGTCACCTGGAGAAGAGATCATGATGGACAACGGCCATCCCAGGGAATGGAGAAAGTCTGCAGCTGCAGGCAGGATAATCACATCCATCTCATCGATGGGATATAAGCCTCCTCCCACTTGGAGGTGGAGTGGACATCACCATCCCAGACTCCTCAGGATTGGGGGAAGAGTTATGGACTAGAGTGAAATTACTGGTGTTCTGTTGCAGACATATTTTGATTCAAGCAATGGAAGAAATTGCAACATCAATGTGGAGCCAGTGTCCACTGGATGCTTTGGGGGCAGGGAGAGGAAAAGGTATTTGTAATGCAGGGGCTTTTTTGGGACTTGGGAATTATCCTGAGTGCTAGATCTCTTTCTAACCCCTCGAGCTACAACGCTGAATCCAGAATTTCTGCTTAGTGGGCCCATATCAATTAATTTAGCTTGATCCAACTTTATATTCCTTCCACCCTTATCCCAAACACTTAATATCCATTCCCACACATATTCCCCTGATTTCTGTCTATATAAGTTGGAAAACTCATGCAGTTCTTTCAGAGTATAGCATACTTCCTCATGGGTCACATTTTGTATTTCACCTTCAGGGGCTTGTTGTGATTTTAGTTTAGTAATGGGTATTGAAGACAAGAGAGATGGGGGGTGTTGGTAAGGAGAAGGATTAGAGATGTCTTGGAGGCTACTGAGCTCAGGGCATACCTTTGCATTTTCTTCTGGTGAGACAGGATTTATCTCTTCAGGCAGGGGTTGGGAGACAGATTCCTAAGGGCAGAGTGGAAGTTTTGCATTGCATGCTGGAGTTTGGCTGATACCTACCTCATGGTTAGGAGGAGGTCAAGACTCCCTGGGGCAGGTCAGAGGCTGGGCAGTGCAGGCTTCCATTTGGCTGGTGCCCACTTCAGGGATGGAAGGAAATTCAGACTCCCTGGGGCAGGCTGAAGGCTGGATGATACAATGTTGAAAAGGTGTGGTCTCCACAGGACAGGCCATCGCAGGTTTATCTGTTAAAGTCTCAGCAGAATTTAGGGTTCCAATGTCCCCGCCAATATTATCATCATCCCATATGTCTCCCTCCCAGTCTTCGGGGTTCCACTCCTTTCCAATCAATGCCTTCACTTTAATTGCAGAAACTCTGCAAGGTTAAGATTTTAGTTTCCTCTGTAATTCTGCTACTCATACAATGAAAGTCAGGGTTTGATTCTCAGATATCTCAAGTCTGTGGCTACAGGAGACAAGATTTTCTTTCAAGGCACTTGTAGAAACTTTCATATCATTATTGTGGCATTTAAATTTCAAATTTGAAGACTTTAGCTCATCTCTTTCTTTTGTAACTGTATCCAGAGTATCTAGGAGGAGCCAGCCAACATCATTAAACTATTTGACTCCAAAAAATTCTGTTAAGGTGTTGAAAACACTCTCACCCAGATCCTTGCTTCTTATAAGCATGAAAGTAGGGGAATCCAGTGATGTTATTTTGCATATCTCTATTGTCAGCTCATGCCATGGACTGTTAGCACCCTCTTCATTACTGGAAAGGGAGTCATTAGTACCCCTGAGTCCAATTAGAGTATAGAGTCAATTACAAAACTCCCAGAACCACCTCAGACATCCCATGCTTAAGACTCCATTCCTCAAGAACCACTCCTGATACCAAGCTGTATTAGTCAGGGTTCTCTCAGGAAACAGAATCAACAGGAGATATCTGTCAATAATATGAGATTTTAAAAGGGTCTCTCACACGACCATGGAGATGCACAAGTCCAAGTTCTGCAGGCAGGCTGCAAACCAGGGGCTCTGATGAAAGTCTGATGAAAGGTCCTTGATGAGTTTCTGGGAGAAGTTGGCTGTGCAATGATGAGCTGGGAAATTCTCTCTGAATGTTGAAATCACTTCCCCTTTTAAGGCATTCAACTGATTGGATAAAAGTGTCACCCATTGATAATGTAATCTCCCTGATTGATGCAGATGTAATCAGCCATCCATGCAGTAAACTCACTGGTGATCAAAGTCCATAAATGGTCTTGTATTACAATTAGTCCAGTGCTTGATGGAACAAACAGCTGGACACAATTACCTGGCCGAGTTTACACATTAGCTTGACCATCACACATAGTATACTGTGCTAAGGCTTCTACATCTAATTCTACATTAACAGCTACACCTCCAGGACTAAGTATGGCTAGTAGGTGTAACCACCACAGGGCTCACCAGGTTCTGTGCCATCTGGGGTAACTGGGGCAGGGTGGATAAATCTGCCCTATTATCAAGGGGTGCCCCCATATACATTGCCCTGTCAAATTAGCAGAAAGGTATGACCACCCATGTAGTCCACAGACACACAAATATCCCTTGGGCAGCAAGTCCATAGGCTTTGTATCTGTATATGGTAGTCCATTCCACCAATGGGAGTCACCCATAACATTCTGAGTAACATTACACATACATATGAGGATCTCCCTAGCTAGCCGGCGGGGGTCCCCCTTTTCAATATGTTTAAGTGTGATGCTACACAACTCTATGAGTTCAGTTGGAAGACAGCCCCATCTGTTATATAAAGCATAGCTAAACAATGGCCTGCCTGGGTCCATATCCCAGTGCAACAAGCATTCTACCTGGCATTGGATGGTTTCCCACTCCAGGGTTATTTGATCAGCTATCTCTAGCCAGGTCCAGTTGTCCCAAATGGCAAGGGTGATCCTCCATGTGAGGCCTACCATTGTAATAGCCAGGAGTTCTGTACATGCACAACAATGAGACACATTGTACTTTTGAGCATGGGTATGAGCCCAAGCAAGCAAGCTGTTGGCATGTATCCTAAAGGTGATAAGACAGATGAGAAAGAGTAACTAAAATGTGTAACTCATGTCCATCTAAGAGGACACAACCTAACTGCTTATCCCACTTCAACAATGTTCCATTCTGTGGTATACGGACAGGCTGAGTGTACCGCATATGTGGCCCATCCACTGAGAGCTGTGGTGTCACATCCTCAACTTGTATCAAAATGGGGGTACTCATAATGGGCCAGAGAACCAATATAAAGGTCCCCTTCAGGATTATTGCTGAAGTTGATGGCACTGTTACTTCTACCTGCAAGGGCCAAACATTGGTTTTCCAATGTGCAATTGATAATTTTCTTTATAATCCTGTTCATCAGGGAGCAATAAGAGCCACCTTACATGGGTTGCCTTCAAGGTCCAAGGTCATACAATGGTTTTAGTTTCTCTGCCATGGAGCATGTTACAGCAGGTAACAGAATATGTCCCTGTGGCCCCACCTGAGACTTCAGCAAGGGGTCTTTTGTTGTACTTTGCAACTGGACCAGAGCTGCTGCTCTATGCAATAGAGCTTCTATGGGCATTACTCCACTTCATCAGGGGTGATTATTCAATTGTTGGACCACAGCCCATAGCCTCTCACTCCACTTGCACAAAAATGCCTCAACTGTCAATACAAAGAATTAAAGGACTTTTTTTTTCTTTTTTTTCAATGAGCCACACAGCCCACAGTTCAGCCCACTGGCTACTTTGACTAAAGCCCATTTCATATAATATGGTGTCAGTCTTAGTTTGGACAGGTACAGCCATCCATTGAGCAGACTGGCCTTGACTGGCCCCATCTGCACACTATGCAAACACTGGGACTGTCCCCTCCCCAGGCCCAAAGGGGATTTGTACATCCTGGAATGGGGTCATCTCTGCCTCAGGGCTCAACATTCCTGTACATGCTAGGGGTCCCAAGACTCATTGCAGTTCTCTACTTAAAGGACTGGAAGCAAAAGTACATCACTGTTCTAAATACACACCCCACTTGCTGTTTGAGCCACTCCACTACAAGGCAAGGCTATCAAGCTTTGTACCCAGCTTTTGATGGGGTAAGGGGTGAATATTTTCACCATGGCCTCTCATGTTAGAGTTTCAGTACTCTGAGCCACTGCACATACAATGGCTAGTTAAACTATAACATTTTTCTGTTTGTTTTCACAGTTGGATCCAGAATCCAGTTGGCTGATGGGGCTATTCTGTGCATTGCCATAGATTCTAGCCATAACCCTCCTCTGTAATATGTACATCTAATTTAAATAGTTGGCCAGGGTACACTACTAGTAGAGTCTGGGCCTGTTTAATGGCCTGCTTGGCGGCCTCAAATGCCATCTTGGATTCATCTGTCTAGGTCCATTCTCCCCCTTTTTGGGTCAGCTTATACAATGGCTTCAGAATTTGGGCCAACAGTGGCAAAAAGACTCACCAATATCCCAAGAGACCCAAGAAAACCTGTACGTGTTGCACCATAGTGGGGTGGGGAAAGGCTTATATTTTATCAATAATGGCCTTGGGGATTACTTTTGTCTTACCCGACCACACAATACCCAAAACTTTGACAGACAAGTCTGGTCCTTGCATCTTGTCCTGATTTATCACACATACTTGCTCCTGAAGATGAGTGATCAATGTGGGCACTGCTGTTTCTAAATCTGCAAGAGAATCAGATGTTAATATAACATCATTAATATAATGAAACAGTTGTATTGTTCTCAAGTGCTTCCATTGCTCTAAGTATTTAGATACTAAGCTACAACAGATGGTGGGACTATGAACATATCCCATGAGTAAAATGGTAAAAGTCCATTGACGTTCTTCCTATGTGAAAGCAAACTGATTCTGTGCAGTGTTGGTTATAGCAATGGAAAAGAATGCATTTGCTAGGTCCAACACAAAATATATTCCTAAAGTAAGAGTCAATGTGTCCATGAGATCCAAAATAGAGGGCACAGCTGCACGGAGGGGAGGAACCACTTTATTTAACTCTCGATAATCAATAGTCATATGCCAAGTCTCATCTGGCTTGTGTACAGGCTATACCAGAGCATTAAAGGGGCTGCATGCTTTCCGGAGGATATGAACTTCAGCTAATTCCTTAATAGTAAGTTCATTATAACCACCTGGTAATCTATACTGCTTTATTGTAACCGTCCAGTGAGGCTCTGGCAATGTCATGGGCAGATGATGAGCATGTTCTTGTACCACAGGCTTAACAACTTGGACATGCAAATGGAACTCTCTAATAGTCTGTAAGGTAACATTATGCATCACATTTATGCCAAGTATATATTCTGGTATGGAGGAGATGCACACTGAAAATTCACATGAGATATCTGACCGATTCCGAAGATCACCTTGGCTTGGGAAACCCATAAGGACCCCTGGCCCATTTGCCCACACCTATCTACATAGGCATATGTTCTTGTGTATTTTTCAGGCTGTCCATATAGGAGCATACATTCAGCTCCTGTATCCACTAGGGCAAGAACCTGCTGGATATTTTGTGGGAACCAATGGATGGGTAGTTTCACCTAGGGCCTCCAGTCTTTCTTAGGGCCCCCATCTCAGATGCCTTGGCCTTCAACCTATGTAAAGGTAAATGCTGGCTCAGGGGGTCCTCCTGTGGCATCTGTTAAATAATCACTGAATTGGGCAGTTGCCCGTATCTGTTTTTCCTCTGCATGTTGTGCTGCGTTGGCTTTTACTGGCACTGCAGATCCAATAGAACCATATTTGGCTTTCTGTCTGTATTTGCCCAGTCTATTGTGGCAACCAACAGATTATTCCACATCTGCTTACCTGTTACTCTAATTGGCCCCCTTCCAGAGTTCTGTCCTTTTGACTTTGCAGTCCGCCTGGGTTTGAAACTAACTCTTCTTTTGGTAGACATGGAATGGGCTTACACATGCAAATTTTTTGCCCCCTCCAAGCTAGCCATCATGGCTGTTACTTCATGTACTGGGTGACCAATATATATGGTAAGAATCACCATAAGGGAACTGAAAAATGGGGATGTTACACGCTGCACCAAAAGATCTCTCATTCAGATTGTGAACTGTTCCGTATCTGGTCCTTGATTACCAAGATTAAACATGGCATTTATATATGCCTATCTCTCAGATTACCTGCACTAAGTCTGCATAGGTTGCCCATCAACTCACCACATCCCGTAATTCACCAGGATCCCACCACACAGAGTGGATCATGGTCTGCAACTATTCTATCAGGGAAAGTTAAGATTTTCTTAACATGGCACTGGGCATTCAATATTTGCTGTCTCAAGAGTGGATGGCTTGTCAGGGATGCCAATTTTTCAATCACTGTCTCAGAACATAAAATGCCATCAACCCCAGCATCCCACAGCCAGAGCAACACAGCTATGGGTTCTCCTGGATTCTGCCAAAATTGCTGTCCCAATTCAACTAGCTCTGCGTGTGTGTTGGGGTGTTATATGGTTTGCTGGTCTACATGGGGCTGCCCCATAGGGGCCCCTCCCTGCCCCACCTCCTGTTCATGCTTCATCTTCTGAGTAACAAACTGGAGGGCTTGTTTTATTGTCCCTCCCTCAACTTCATCTTCAGAACTACTGTCTAGCAGCTCATCCTGGTGCTCTCACTGCTGCTCCATGTGCTGGATTTGACCACATAACTGTTCCACCATCTGCTCCATTTCCTGCAACTTGCTCGCTTGCTTCAGTGTTTCCTGTGTAGACAGGAACAACCATCCTACCCAGACAGCTGACAAATGTGGTTTCATATCACCCACCAGAGGCTCAGCTTGCTGCAGAGCACCCAGTAAAGCTGCTGGTGTTTGTCCAGAATCTCCATAGGACAAGCACACTAGTGGGACAGCCACTCTGCCACCCCAGCCCACATACTGGTGGGAGTCCACATGAGGCCCATACCCCCTACTTCCTTCTCAGCAGGTGTGGTGGGTGTGCAGGGTGAATTCTGCCAACTACACCAATTGTTAAGCACATCCAAGACAGCAGCTCACAAGTGGGGGCAGGTTAATAAACACATGAGGAGGAGAAGTAAAACAGTCCATTAGGTTGCAGCCATGCAGCAGAAAAACCCTGGACTTCTGGTGGACCCATTCGTTTTTATTAACATGGATGATCTCAATCTTTAGCATACAACAGTAAGAATAACACTTTGATACAATAGTGAGAGTAACGTGTTGATCAGATTATATAACATGCTATGTTATTATTCCTCAAATGTCCTTGGCCCCAGGGTTATTTAGAGAACATTTGTTGCAAACCAGTTCTATTAACTGTTTTTGGACATAGTCCCAGGAATAAAGTGGGGACCAAGTTTGTCTCACTGGTGCCAGCAACCAGTTGCCTGCAGCTGGCTAGGACCAAGACCATCACACAAATACATTCCAAAACCTAGCCGTTGGTATGCTTTTAAGATTATTCGGTTTTAGAATTTTATTAAAGGAAAAGTTTTAACCTCCTTTAAAGAAAAGAAAAAAACATTCCTTACATAAACTATAATGGTTTTCTTTAGCTGGGGGTTATCTCCTTGGTTTAGAGCATACCAAGTAAATAAATTAACATATGTTTTAAATCTGTAAAATGATGAAGTTGTAAGTTCATATTTAATGAAATTAAGTTAAAGAAAGAAATGTAGATCTGCCTCCTCTTAAGTGGATAAAGTAAATTTCATTCATTGCTAACTATAATTTATTAAGCTTATTTTAAGGCAAAGTAATGAATGTATGCGGTTATGGTTAATTACAAGGAGTTTGTAAAAGCATCTTCTAAACTGGAGTATTTAAATGGCTAATTCCAGGAAGCCATTTATTAAAAACCTAAATTAATATTAACAAAAAGTAACTTCCTAAAAGGGAAACCTGTCAAAGGCCACCTCAATCTCCATGTTAAAATGACGGTAAGGAAAGATAATCTTGATTCCATTGGGAATGTTCAGTTTTCATAAAATAATTAAGATTTTAATTTTTCCTGTTCTGCTAAAATAAGATATCTGTTAATTAATGTCATCATTGTAAAGGTGTAGAAGCAAAAAGCAAAGTACTAACAAGTTAAGTTCATTTGATGTACTATTAAATGCATTGGAAGTGTTTAAAAAGTGTATAATAATTAAAAGAGATAGACTTAGTATCGTCAAACTCTCTTGCACATTCAAACCAGGACTTCAATACACTTCATTTTTCCTCTTCATTTGAGTTATTGGCTCAGTCAATCACTGATCTCTAAAACAATAAATGTATTTGCTACATGCCTGATTGTGCTTCTGAAGTGGATGGAGACCACATTGCAGTTTCAGACTCCTGCACCATTCAGTGATGGCTGGATATGTCCAAATGTACAAAGGATATTGCCTCCATACTGGCAATGTTTCATAGTGCTGAAGGGTGCTGTGCACCAGGCCAGTGAAATACAGGAGCCTACCTTCCTAGCCTCTCCCTAGGGTCAATGGTGCTGCTGCATCCTTGCTCTATGAAGAGAATACCAAGTAGAGCAATGGTTACCAGAGTGATGTAAGTAGAATGTAAACACAATTGGCTTTATGGCCTGCTCTCATGGAGAGATAACATGTATGGAATTGCAAACCTGAAGCTTAGATTCATTTAATTGCAGCTCAAAGAGAAATTTATGCATTGGTTAGTGCATTAATTAGTATTAATGACTGTACTTATATGCCTAATGTGTATGGTAATATCTATTCTATTCTAGATCATATGCAGAGAGACATTGAACATGTCAAAAGTCCTAGTAAACTTCATTTTCTAAGTTGTTAATAAACAATGCCTGTAAGATAAAGGAATGGCCACTTTGCCAGAAAACAGTGGAGGCAACATCCCTTTAAATTAAAAAAGCCACCATATTGATTTAGTGGTGACCTCTCACAATTTTCACCCCACATCAAATGAAAGAAATACTTAAACCAAGTCTAACTCCTAGCCCTTATTCCAGAACTTGTCTCACTCATAACCAGGTGGGACTGGCAAGCCTACCTGCCATCCTACCAAGGCTAAATATTTTCCCACCAGAAAGCAAACAACAAACAAGGTGGTTAGGATCCACTTCCAGAAGGTTTATAGGTAACCATTCCTCATCCAGGACCTGGAAATCAGGTTCTGATCAAAACCTGGAAGAGGAACAAGCCTCACTCTCAATTAAAGCCAAAATAGAAGTGACCTTACTCAATGGCTCTGATCATTACCACAGCTGTTAAACGTAAAGTAATTGCCAGTGGTACACTTATCCCAAATGAAACCAGCTGCCCAAGGAATTGCCAGCTCTCCAAAAGCACCTAATGGGATATATGAATGCCATTCATTGGATGGCCTAAAATACCACTTCAAGAGACAAATCTAAGTAGTGTCTCAGTCTGCCTTAAACATAACCACCACTATGGAAAACTGGGCTTGGCAATTTATACCAAACCCCATTATCTATTACAATCCCTCACTAAAGCTAACTAACAGCATAAAAGAAACTAGCTGTGCCTTAGAAGCTCTTAGACAGCAAATAGACTTTCTTGCTGCTATAATACAGCAAAATAACAGAGCCCTAAGCATGCTAACAGCAGCATAGGTGGGGGACATGCATATTCCTCAAGAAAAAAAATGCTGTTTCTATATAAGTCATTCTAGAATAGTCTTAAACTGCATTCAAAACCTGCAAGATGAAACACACCAACTTTAGGGGGATGTAACCTCTGAAAGAATTTGGCTTTTCTCACTCTCATGGTCAAGTATGTAATAGCTGGCCCCCTTTATAGGCCCACTTGCCATCTTCATTTCCTTTCAGTGAGGTCGGGTATCTTCAAAATTCTAACAAAGTTTATTTCTTCCAGAATCAACACCTTCCAAAACAAGATATTAGTCATGCGGGGATATCAGCCATTTCTATACACAATGTCTTCTGTGACCAGTCTTCCCTCAACCTCAGTAGAATAGCCAGAGAAGATTACACCATGTCAGGCAGGGACTACTGCCCTACCCAGCAGGAACTAACTACAGAAAAATGATCATTGCCCCTTAGCACCCCCATTAAGAATAAGGGCATGATCTCTCTGAGTGACGAGTTGAGGCAGGTTAGTACATGATAATGGAGGAGAAGATAAACTACAACATGGCCAACAGACAACATGGATGACAGACAGCATGGCTGGCAGACAGAAAGGCTGTTAAGTCCTCACTGGGACCTTAAGTTTAACTTTGAGGTCCCAGTTTCTCTTTCGGGGACCTCCTCTTGGCCCTGCATATTCCAAGCAGTCCTCACCACTTGTCCCACCATTCGTGGGGTAACCATTAACTAGGGACCATCCCCTTATCATTAGGAAGGGGGAGGAATAATTAACAGTTTAAAAGATAATCACATGAGGCAGAGCTCACTTTCTCTACCTAGAAGAGCCTGCACCAAATTTTGGGGTATATTTACATTTTTCTCTTCCATTTCTCAGTAAGCTCTGTTCTTTCACCAATTTCCCAATAAATTCTTTTCACTGGACCAACTTTTTAAAAAAGTAAACTTAAAAAGAAAAACACAAACAATGTTATTAAACAATTCGCAATATCCTTGAATAGACATTTCTCCAAAGAAGAGATATACAAATTGCCAGAAATCTCATTATTACACATAAAGCACATGCAAATCAAAATATCAATGAGATACTATTTTACACTCAATAGAATGGCTTATCTCAAAAATGGAAAATATGTATTGGAGAAGATGCCAAAAAATAACAATATTCATTCTTTGTTGGTGGCAATGTAAAATGGCTCAGCCACCATGGAAGACAATTTTGTGATTCCATAAAAAGCTAAGTTTAGAACTACCATATGGCCTGTAAATCCCACGACTAACTATGTACCCAAAAAAATTGAAAGCAGAGATTCAGATATTTCTAAACTGATGTGAATAGTGGGACCATTCACAATTTCCAAAATATGGAAGCAATCCAAGCATCCATGAAAATATGAATGGATCAATAAAATATGATATATAAACAATGAAATATTATTCAGTCTTTAAAAGGAATGCATTCCTGACATGTGACAATGGAGATGCCTTTGAAGACATCACATTGAGTGAAATGTCAGACACAGAAGGACAAACATTGTATGTATACACCAATTTGAAACAATTAGAGAAAGCACACTTCTAGATTCAGAATCTAGAATATACACTACCAGGGGTCAGCATGGCAATAAAGAATGGGATGTAGAGGCTTAAGAATTAGAGTACTCCTATATGGAATGATGGAAATGTTTTGTTAACAGGTGATGGTAATAGTAGAACAACATTGTGAATGCAAGTGCCAATACTGAAGATACATATGAATGTGAATAAAAGGGGACATGCTAGATTTTATATATGGTAACAGAAAAAAAAAAATCCATTTGAAAGTTCCTAGATGGCAGAGTACGGAATGGCAGTCTACACCCCTCCTAAAGAAACACCAGGAAGGTAGACAGGTTTACCTGGCAAAAGAGAAACTGCAGGACTGCAGGGGCAATCGGAGAGGACCACTAAAGAAGTAGACAACGTTGGCCAGAGTTAGAAAGAAACCATAGGAGATGGTGTAGGCAAGCCAGCACCCAGCTGGCTCTGATGAAGAGGGAAGCAGGGAAAGTGATTTGGCTGTAAGACCAGCACTGAGGGACTCCAGGGAGAGGGGAGGGGAAGATGAACAAGTGGGCTGTCATGCTCACCTGCCCTGGGAGAGAGAGAAACTATGTCAGTGAGATGATGGGCTGATAGGTACCCAGTAATGGGAATGAGACCGGAGCTGTGAGAGGAAACAGATGAGGTGACAAAAGCCCAAATTACTAAGGGAATGGGGGCAGGGAAAGGCAAAAAGTGAACTGTCAGTGGCATTTGATGACCAGAAGTAAAGGGGAACCAGAAGAGGTAGATGGTGAGTCATCAGAAGCCCAATGAGCTTGAGGAAAGAAGGTCAGTAAGAGGCAGCCATCAGATGCCAAACCACCATGGAGAGGAGGAGTGGGAACAAGCAGGCCCTGCCTGGGAGTCATCAGACACCCAACGAACTTGAAGGAAGGGGAAATGGGGAGAGACAGATGGCAAACTGTCAGGTGCTCAAACAACCCAGAAGATAGGGAGCCAGAGAGTGATCCAGCCAGTTGTCAGGAACTCAGCAGGCTCTCTTTGGAAGGGGGAGCTGAGGAAACAGGAGCATCACAACCAGAAATGTAGAATGAGATATTTAGATTATTGAAATTTTTATTTTTAATTTTTTGCTCTTTATTCTTTTTGTTCCCTTTAGGACTGGGTACCTTATTTGTAGAGGGTGAGTCACAGGGTGATTGATTACTAAACACTGGCAGCCTGAGATGCTTGCTAGTAGCATGAGAGAAAGGACTTTATTTCTGTTATTTTTTTCTTTTGTTTCCTTAGTTTTTGGCTTTTTTCCTCCTATTTTCTTTATTTCTTTTCTTTCATTTATCCTATTCTTTTGCTTTTTTTCAAATCAGTTTTTCTTGTTTGGTCATTTCCTTTCTTCCCTTCTTTTTCTTCCATCCTTTTTATTCTTATACCTAGTCATTTTTTATGAAGTTACAATAATTATTCAGTTTTTCTTGGCTACATATCGTTCCTTTTCCATCTTTTTTTATTTTATTATTTTCCTTATTTCTTTGTTTCCTTGTTTATAGTTTGTGAGTGAACAGGAACACTGAATGTTTTATATTTTTGAGTGAACATGAACACTGAATGTTAATGCATTAAATTCTCCAATCCAAAGAAAAGGATTGGCATAATGGATAAGGAAATGTGACCCATCAATAAACTGAATAAAAGAAGCTCATGTTAGTACCAGAAACATAAACAGGTTGCAAGTGAAAGGTTGGAAAATGATTTTACAGAAAATGATTAATGAAAAAGAAATATTAGTAGCTATACTAATATCAGACAAAATATACTTTAAATGCAAAAGTATCATTAGAGACAAAGAAGAGCATTATACATTAATAAAGGGGTAATCTGTCAAGAAGAAAGAACAATCATAAATATTTATGCACAAAACAGGTGCCCTGAAATACATAAGACAAACAATGGCAACATGAACGACATAGATGCCTCTAAATCATAGTGGGGGACTCTAATTTACACCATTATCACCATTAGACAGAATTTTTCAACATAAGATCAATAAAGAAATAGAGACCTTGAATAATGTGTTAGAGGATATAGAAGTAGTAGACATATATAGAACTTTACAGGCAAATACAGCAGTATGCATATTCTTCTCAGGGGTACATGGATCATTCTCCAGGATAGACTGCAATGTTAGATCACAGAAAAAGCCTCAACAAATTTACAAAGAATAAATTTACTCAAAGTAATTTCCCTGACCACAATTGAAAGAAGCTGGAAATTAATAAGCAGCAAAGAGTAAGAATAGGCATAAATATATGAAAGCTAAAAAGAAACACTATTAAATAATCAGGGAATCAAGGTCAAAATTGTAAAAGAAATCAGTAACTACCTTGAAGAAATGGAAATGAGAACAGAATATATCAGCACTTATGGAATGCAAATAAAGCATCATGAAAGGAAAATTTATAGCCATAAATACCTATTTTTCAAGAGAAGAAAGCGGTAAACTCAAAGAGCTAATTGCAAACATGGAGGACTAGAAAAAGAAGAGCAAATTAATCCCAAAGCAAGGAGAAAGAAGGAAATAATAATGGTTAGAGTAGAACTAAAGGAAATTGAGAATAAAAGAAACAATAGAAACATATAATAAAATCAAAGGTGCTTCTTTGAGAAGATTAATAAAATTGACAAACCATTAGCTGACTAACAAAGAAAAAAAGAGAGAAGATGTGAGTAAATAAAATTTAAAAAACAAGAGAAAAAATATCACCACTGACCCCACAGATAAAGAGTATCACAAGACAATACTTTGAAAAATTTTATGCCAACAAGATGGATAACTCACATGAAATGTGCAAATTTCTAGAAACACACAAGCAACCTACATTGATGAAAAATGTAATAAAACTCAAAAGACTAATCAAAACTAATGTGATTGAATTAGCCATCAAAAATCTCCCAAAAAAAAGTAAAGCATAGAACTTGATGTCTTCATAGGTGAATTCTATCAAAAATCATAGAAATAACTAACACCTATCCTGCTTAAATTCTTCCAAAAAATAGAAGTCGTAGTAACAGTACCTAACTCTTCATGTGACAATGTCACCCTAGTACCAAAGCCACATGAAAATGCCACAAGAAAAGAAAACTACAGACCAATCTCTCTAATAAAATTAAATGCTAAAATCCTCAACAAAATACTTGCAAATAGTATTCAACAATGCATCAAACAAATTATACACCATGATCAATTGGGTTTTATCCTGGTATTCAAGGATGGTTTAACATGAGAAAATCAAACAATGTAAAACAAAATATAAATAGATCAAAAGAAAAAAAATCACATAATCTCTATTGACACAGAAAAATTATTTGATGAATTACAGCATTCTTTCCTGAAGAAAACAATTCAAAAAGTGGAATAGAAGGAAATTTCCTCAACATTATAAAGGATATATATATATATATATATATATATATATATATATGAAAACAACCACTGCTAACATCATACTCAATGGTGAAATGCAAAAGACTTTCCCTCTAAGGTCTGGAAGCAGAAAACCATGCCCAATGTCACTGTTCTTATATAACACTGGAGTAGAAGTACTTGCTTGAGCACTTAGGAAATAAAAAGAAATAAAGGGAATCTAAATTGGAAAGGAGAAGTTAAACTTTCACTATTTGCAGATGATAAGATCCTATAAATAGAAAGCCCTTAAAAAAAAAAAAAGATTCTAGAGCTGATAAATTAGATTAGTAAAGTGTCGGGATATAAGATCAGCATGTAAAACTCAGTAGCATTTATGTACAGTAATAATGAACAATCTGAGTAGGAAGTCAAGAAAAGAAATTCCATTTACAAGAGCAACTAAAAGAATCAAATATCTAGATATAAACTTAACTAAGGAGGTAAAGGATTTGTACACAGAAAAGTATATGACATTGCCTAAGGAAATCAAAGAAGACCTAAATAAATGGAAAAATATTCCAAGTTCATGGATTTGGAGACTAAATTTTGTTAAGATATATGTCATACCCACAATGATTTACAGATTTAATATAATTCCCATAAAAATTACAACATTTTTACTGAACTGGAAAATCCAATTATGAAATTTATTTGGAAGTGCAAGTGTTCCCAAATGGCCAAAAATATATTGAAAAAGAAAAACGAAATTGGAGGAATCACACTACCTGTCTTTAAGCATATTATAAAGCTACAGTGGTAAACACTGCTTTGTATTAGCAGAGGATAGACATATTGACCAATGGAACCAAACAGAGTTCTGATATAGGCATGCACATATAAGGCAAATTGATATTCAACAAGCCCACCAATCCCACTCAACTGGGAAAGATAAGCCTCTTCAACATATGGTGATGGTAAAAATGGATATCCATATCAAAAAAAAAAAAAGAAAGAAAGAAAGATGATCCCCATCTCATGTTCTATACAAAAATTAACTTAAGATGTATTAAAGATCTAAATATAAGAGCAAAGAACATAAAGCTCCTAGAATAAAATGCAAGGAAGCATCTTGCATTAAGGTAGTATGAAAATGTTTAATAAACATTCACCAAAAGTGCAAACAATGAAAGAAAAAAATAAGTATATGAGACCTCCTAAAAATTAAAAAAATGCTTCTGAGGAGAAGGTCAAGATATGGATAAGGGAGACTACTCAATATGACGAAATATTTCAGAATGACATATCTGGTAACAGTCTCATATCCAGCATATATAAAGAATCCTACATTTCAAAAATAAAGAGAATAATAACCAATTTTAAAAATGGGCAAGATATTTGAATGAACACTTTTCCAAAGAGGAAATACAAAGGCTAAAAAGCACATGAGATGTTTATCATCAGTACCTATTAGGGAAATGCAAATCAAATGAAAAATGAGATATAACCTTACCCCTATTAGACTGGCTGCTAGTTAAAAAACAGAAAACTACATGTTCTGAAGAGGATATGGAGGAAGGGGAGCACTCATCCCCTGCTTGTGGGAATGTTGAATGGTACAGCTATTCTGGAGGAGAATTTGGTGATTACACTGGAAGCTAACTATGGAAATGTTATATGATCCAGCAGTTCTACATCTAGGTATATACAAAAAAGATTTGAAAGCAGAGACACTAGCATATATATGCTTACCAATGCATACAGTGGCATTATTTACTATTGCCAAAAGTTGGAAGCAACCCAAGTGTCCATCAAAAAAAGGGGAGGTTAAACATAATGTGGATTAAACATACAGTAGAATATTACTCAGCTGTAAAAAGGAAAGAAGTTTTGACACAAATGGCAATATGCATGAATATCAAAGACCTTAGGTTGAGTGAAGTAAGCCAGTCAGAAAAGGACAAATATTGCATAACCTCATTCTTAGAAACTAGCTGTATTAAGCCAACTCACAGAGTTAGAGTTTGGAAGATCTGTTACCAGAGACAGAAAGGGAGTAGAGAGTAGTGACCATATACTCAGACTTTATAGAATCTATGATGAGGTAGAAGGGGTTGGTTTGGTAGTGGATATGGGTGATGGTTTTGCAGGAATGTGAGTTCTGTTAGTGGCTCTGGAGTATAAGGTTAAGCATGGTTGAGTGGGTGCGTTGAACTATCTATAGAAATGACAAGGAAGGATTACTGGTTTCAGGCGTTGCTTGCAGGGGATTTCGGGTTAGGGTGCACATAGAACAGGCTTCTAGGGAGTGTGTGAGTGTCCATTCTATCATAATGTGTTGTATCAGTGGGTGGAGACCCACATAATGAGTGGGAAGGAGTTGGAGCCCCATCTTTGGGAGGACCAATTTGTTCAGAAATAGACAGTTGGTAGTCTCTCAAGAGCAAGAGCATTTCCTAATAAGGGAGGACAGAACAGGGTGTCAAGTCTTCTTGTTGTATATAACTATGAATCTTGTCACACAACGAGTCAAGCTAGGGGGTCATTGAGGGCCCCAGGTGGATGGGGTGGGAGTAAAAGTATAGAACAAACAGTGAGTATTTAGTGGTCAGTGGAAATGTTCTTCATTACCATACAGTGGTGGACATGGGACATGTTAAATATCATCAAAATTTATAAAAGTGTACAGTCTAAAATGTAAACCATCATGAAAACCATTGACAATGTTAGTAGCTATGTTTCTCTATTTGTATATCATTTATAAAAATGCTACCATCCACATATAAAAAGGTATTAATATGGGGTGGAGGAAAAGGGGAGTTTCTCTTACATTTAAATTTATCATTATTATTTCATTTTCCTATTAATTGTATTCATCTACTGTAAAGTCTTCATCTTTGAAGACGCATTGGCTCACAGAAGGGTAACAACAGAGGCGGGGGAGGATTATTGGTGTTGGGTGTCAGGGATGGGGGATGCATGGGAGAAAGTTCACATGAGTGTAAATATAAGGTATATAAAAATGTTCAAATGTTCATGGGGTATTGTCACAGTAGGTGGAGAATCACTCAAGAAATGAGAGAATACTGAATGAGCTCTTCCACATTCACTAAGGGTGCAGCAACAATCCCACAAGCGCAGAGGCAGTGACTGGTGAAGGTGGATTATCCACTGATGAGCCCTTGATTTTGATGACTAGCCTTATGAGTCTTTGCTATTTAAATTGAAACTTAGCCTATTGTTACGGGGTGGCTAAGGGTTCCATCCTGACAGCCTCCTTGTTGCTTAATGTGGCCTCACTCTAAGCCAAACTCAGTATATGAATGCATTAAATTCCTCTCAGCGTGGGTTATGACTCCCAGGGATGAGTCTCACTGGCATGGAGGGATTGCTATCAAGCACCAATTGGCAATGCAACTGGAAAAAGACCTTGAATAAAAGGGAGGAAAGGTAAAGACAAATGAGTTTATATGCCTAAGAGTCTTCAAAATGAGTTGGGGGGTCATCCCAGAGGTAACGCTTATGCACATCTCAGTAAGATCTCATAGACATACAAAGTGGATATCACTCCAAATAGTGGGGCCCCTGAGGGCTCAGGAGACACCCAGGTCTTTGTCAAGGCATATAGCTCCAGAGTTTGATGACTTTCCAGTAGGCCCTACTTTGGAATTTTTGCTACTGAGAGTGATAGTGTTGGATTCAGCTATATCTTCCCTGCACATGGCTCATCTGTCCCTTCTATTCAAACTTATACTTGGTGCTGGAGTTTGTAGGTGTACATCCAGAGACTCGAGTCTTTGGGCTGTCCATGTGCCAGCTGGGACCAGAACCTCGAAGGATCAGCAAATCCTACTCTACAGCTCACTGGACTCACCCAGGACAACTGCCAGGGAGAGGATGATGGACAACCGCTGACCTAGGGAATGGAGAGAGTCTGCAGCTGCAGGCAGGATAATTCCATTCATCTTCCCCATGGGATATAAGCCTCCTCTCAATTGAGGGAGAGTGGACATCACCATCACAGACTCCTCAGGATTGGGGTAAGAAAAGTGGACTTACTTTTATTCAACTATAGACATATTTGAAGCCTCTGCGGGGCTTCGTGGGGTTCACGGGAGGTGAGGACGACGCAGCTCTGGAGAGATGACCACGGAGACGAGGCTGATGGCGCAGGTCTGCTTTATTGCGGAAGTGGTTACAGCTATATAGGATTATGAGGTAGTGTGGTGGTTACTGATTGGTTAGGTTTAGGGTTTGTTACTATTGGTTGCCAAATTTGTTGCTGGGCAGGGAACTGGTTACAGGGCTCAGGCAGGCAGGGGGAAGGGGGTTGTAGGCGGGAGATTATGGAGGAGGGCTGTTTTAACCGGTCGCTTGCGGCAGGGGCCCAGTCAGGCGTGGTCACCTTATCTGGGCCGAGTGAGCAGAGGCGTTGTCACCTCTTGCAGCACTTTCTGCTACTGAGGCCGGCTATGCGCCCTATATTCCACTACAGAAAAGAATTCATAATTTTTATTTACAACATAAGGAAACCCCATAAGAACTGCCAAATTGATTAAATACTATATTAATTATATTGAGAAATTTAATAAATTCAACATTACAGTAATAAAAATTGTTATATTTTCAGGTAATATAATTAAAAGCCAAATGAAATTAATAGAGAACAATGTGACAGAATTCGTTCCCTTGGGGCTTACAGAGAATCCAGACAAGCAGAAAATCATATTTGTGGTGTTTTTTGTCATCTACATCATTACAGTGGTAGGAAATATGCTTATTGTGGTCACCAGCATTGCCAGTCCATTTTTGGGTTTCCCCATGTACTATTTCCTGGCTTACTTCTCCTTTATAGATGCCTGCTACTCCTCTGTCAATACCCCAAAACTGATCATAGATTCTCTCCATGAAAAGAAGGCCATATCATTCAATGAATATATTGCCCAAGTCTTTGGGGAACATTTTATTGCAGTTATTGAAGTCATCCTGCTTACTGTGATGGCCTATGACAACTATGTGGCCATTTGTAAGCCCTTGTATTATACAACCATCATGACCTGGCGGGTATGTGGTTTGCTAGTGGGAGTCTCATGGGTGTGAGATTTACTTCATGCAACCATACAGATCCTCTTCATGTTCCGAATACCTTTCTGTGGCCCTAACATCATAGATCACTTCATGTGTAATGTGAACCCTTTGCTTACTCTTGCCTTCACTGACACCCACATTCTAGGGCTTTTATAGCTGCTAACAGTGGGTTCATCTGCCTCTTAAACTTCCTCCTCTTGATGGTCTCTTATGTGGTCATCCTGTGCTCCCTACGAAACCACAGCTTGGAAAGGAGGCACAAAGCCCTGCTCACCTGTGTTTCCCACATCACAGAGGCCATCTTATTCTTTGTGTTTTCCATATTTGTGTAGCTGAGACCTGCAGCTACGTTATCTATGAATAAGCAGTTGCTGTATTCTTCACTGTCATAACCCCCTTGCTAAATCCCTTAATTTATACCTTGAGAAATGACCAGATGAAAAGTGCTATAAGGAACTGTGCAGTAGAAATGTTATTTTAGCATACAAATAAATGTCTTTAGAGCCCAACAATATTTCATCTGAGGAAAGGGCCAAAACAATATTTGGGATGATCTCCACAAGAAATATTTATAAGAGAAAGAAAAATGTAATTACTACAACTCATAGTTTCTGCATTGACGGAAGCAAAATTAAATACAAGAAATAGGGGAAATCCCAACTAAAGCCATTTATGCATTTTTGGAAAATTCTCCCAAATGTGGCTAACCTTTTTGGCTTCATCCATGTATATGGATTCATAGATTTTTCCTGTATTAAAAAATAAAATAATTTTAACAATATAAATGTAATTTGAAAAAACTCTTTAAAATAATCCAAAGAGTTAGACACTGCAAATATTCCCATTTTTACATGAGGAACCTGACAGAAAGGGGACTATACAAAACAGAAGCATTTTCTTACTGATTTCACAGCCATGCTCTTAACTGCTGTGAGAACCTGCCAGGCAATGATACAAATATCAAAGAATGATAATAGCAATATTTAATTAAGCCAGATATTGTGCTATGCACAATGAGCATTATTTCATTCTCTGTAGATATAATTCTAATATTTTTCAGTAATAACTGCTTATTTTATATATCAGAATTTAATATCATTCATTGTCTGCAATATCATGGTAACTAACTGCAATTTTAGGCTATACAGACAATAGACTTTTAATCTCTGATTTTTAGGTAATTAAGATTATGCCATCTGGGCTTCAGAATGTATTTTATTGCTCATGTAAATAATTTAAAATTTATAACCCATAAGATAGACTCAAATATAATAATATTTGGATGTCAAGAAAAATAGCTATTTGTGAAATATATAGTCATAATCTAATAACACTTGTCAACTAGATACAATTATTTTTGCAAAGTAGCACAATGGGTGGTACACAATAAATGCATACTGAGTATATAAAAGCATAAATCAGACACATAAATTAGATAAATACATGCAAAAAATAGAATTGAATGCTAGTGAATTGTTTCTTTCTTTGATTCAAATTCTAAGAAGAAAATTAGCTAGAATTTGTGGAGGAATCACAGTATTATTTTCTCTTGTTTAAACTCAAGAATGAGAAAGAAATTGAAACAAATATTCCCAGTGTATAAGCACTGGTATTATCTTGGTATTCTCCCTGACATCAGCATAGTGTCATTATATTATGAATGTAGACTATTTATATTATGTTTCTCTATTAATCAGTTTGCTTTTTGGTAACACTTGATATTAAATGTTGTTTTGTAAAAATTGTATGCCTTTCTACACCCAAATCCAGTTTAGGTGAGCATATTTCATTGCTTCCTACTTTTGTTTCTTTTTATTTTTCCTTCATTGCACTTTTATTTGAATGTAATATTTGGGACAAAGTTCCAAAAGGGCCAATATTTCCCAATTTATCTGAGGTCATAATAGAACATCAATAAAATAGTATTTGGGATTTCAGTTTCTCACCCTTATATTAAGGTTCACTATCTCCCATCATCAATATTTATTGAGCATTTACAGTGTACTAGGCATAACAGAGCATACAGAAAACACTGTTCTTGACCTTGAGGAGCTTACATTCTAAAAGAAAAAAATACAACTCTTTTAAAATAGTGTTTTTGTTTGGTGTTTTCTGCAAAGTACTGAGGAAATAAGCTGTAGGGTGAATTTTGGTATAACTTAGCCCCATCTTTATTTAGAGAATAGAGGAAGAAAAAGAATTTAAAAGCAGACAATAACAGACCATTCAAGATAGTAGGGCTTAAAGGGAGATAGATAAACACAGTCTCATCAACTAAGGAGAGATTTGCTGATGTAAATAAGATGAGGGAAATAGTTTGTGGATGCAAGCAAATGAAGTAGGGTAGTATCTTAGACATTGAGTGGAGCCAAAAACATCATCTAACCTTTTTCCAAGTACATGGCCACCAAGTAGGAATGGTTAATGATGAGACAGAAGTCTTAAAAAAAGAAGGTAATCCTGTGCACCTGACAAATAGAAAGAAAAAAGGATCAAAATCAAAGGCAGTCTACAAGAGTATTAAGAAATTCTTAAAAACTAAAAGTAGAAGCACAAAATTTACAGTTAATGCTACCCAACATAATGAAAGGACAAGAATATTGTGGCTTGTGGATTCCTAAGTTAGAAAATGCCATATACCAAAAATTTTAATGCAACACATTACTTTTATCCAATGGGCAATATCACCAGTAGAGACTGATTTTTGTGTGTGTGAGGAAGGAGGGTGGGAAAGGAGATTGGACATGGTTGGGAACAATAGTTACAAGAGTAATATTTTTGTCATTATGACAAACTTTGTATTTCAACCTGGTAAAAGCCCATTATCTGCTGAAAGAGAATAAGGAATAAATTTCTAAAAATATACAATTTCTTTTAGAGAAGTTTCAGAACCAAAAGACTAATTTACATGAAAAGCTATAGAGAAAGTAGTTGAAAAGTCCATTCATAAAACTTCTATTCCACTTACATCAACTTAATACACATATTCTTTTTTTTAACAATTTATTGAAGTATATCATTCATACATGGACATACATAAACTATAAGTGTTCAGTAAACATAATGAACTTACAAAACAAAGATGCATAACATCATATAGGGCTCTTTATTTATTCATTAACAAACAAATAGTTTGAACTCAAACAGAGTGCAAGGTACTGTGACAATTTCTAGGATACAGTAGTGAATAAAGAGAGACTCAGGTCCTGACATACTGCAGATTTTCAGAGAGGATGTGATCCATTGGGAGAATTCCAGAATATGGCAGAAATTACAACACGTTGGATGCTATGAGTGAAAGCAAATGGGAGAACCAGCAAAGGCTGGGAAAGGGTCAGGAAAGATCTCCTCAATGAAAGACATAAAAATTGGGGTCTGCAGAATGAAAAGGATTACACAGCATTAATAGGGATAAGACTGGGGTAGAGGATTCTTAGGAGTGGAAATATGTTACATACACCAATAGATCAAAAAAAGTATTACATAACTAGAAAATATTGACCTGTTCTTAACCATTCATTCAATAACTATTTTGGACCCATATTTTGTGCAAAGTGCTCTGTTGGGCATGGCGAGAGTAACGGTATGAATAACAAGACATTAACCTGGAGAGACATTAACATAGAAGATCAAAATGAGTCTTCTAGTTGGGTTAAGGATTGATGCCAAGACAAAGGGAGAAATACTGAACGGTTTTTTAAAACTGTGAGTGAAACTGAGAGACTTCACTTGTAATATATTAAATAGCTGACTTGCTTGAACAAAACTGAAATCAAGAGGGTAGTTGAGAAGTTACCCCAATGATGTAGAAAAGAAACAATAAAAACATAAACTCTGTTGGTACCAGTGTGGATGAGGACTATGATGGTCACTGTAGATTCTAGCAAAAATCTCCTTCACCAGGTCAGGGCACCATGTCCCAAATGTTTTGAGTTGCTAACATTACATAACCCCACCTTTCTCAAGATATTTGTGCCAGATAAAATAAGGCTGCCTCACCTGGGTGGTTATTCCCACTGTCCCAAGATCACAAGTGGTCAGTAATTTACTAGTATAGAGATAAAAAGGCTGGATTACTTGCCCAAAATTGAAACCAGCTCTTAGTGCAATGTGTGTTCCAAAGTTCCTCTGGCTCCATGATGAAGCTGGACTGCGTTGAGACTGCACCCTTTCTTTGTTTTCCTACTGTCTGCTTCCCTCAATAAATCACTTTCTATAAATTGCTCTCATAAAAATTTCCATGTCAGACTTTTCATCTAAGGAACCCAAGGTATTGTGGAAAGACATTAATAATTCAGGAATTATAAAGAAAAGAATATAAGGAAGAATGAAGACTGGAGAGAAAGAGCCTTAAAAAAAAATCCAGATTCTGGCTTAGATCACCGAATGGAATAGGACACTCAAGTTGGAACAGAGAAGATCAGTGCTCTTTAGGCTATGTTGGATGATATACCATGGAAGACAACAAGTAGCAATCTATAAAAAGGTTTTGAAAAACTTTGATCCTCAAAGAGAAGGTCTGGGTGGAAGAAATGTAGGATTCTTGTGCATATAGATGGTAATTAAAACAATAAAAGCACTAAGCATCACCTTGGAATAGTGCATAAAGTGAGTAGGAACTAGGGAACAGTATTTCCCAATGTGATTCACTGAACTATGGGTGGCCCTTGCTGGTGTATCAAATGACTTACAGTCATTTTGATTTTTTAAGAAAGAAAAGAAAAGAAATTGATCCCAAAATAAAGCTTAAAAATATCAATTTGTATATTACTAGAAATTTAATAGTATATCATATCAATAATATAAAAGTAAATAAGTTATAACAACATCAAAGACTCAGAAATATTACTAGCCAAACATCATGAATAAGAAATCAAACTAAAATGTATCCCAACAAAACAATAGCATGCAATTAAAGAAGATAATAAGAAATAGAAGAAACTGAGTGTAATATTTTTATTATGAAAAAAGAGATTCAAAGCCAGGGATTTAATAATAGAGATTGTATATTTTTTTTAAAGATTGGATCACACTGCTTTGCTCTATAGTGAAAAAAATTCTTGTACGATCACTACATATAACAGTAGAGCTTGGTATTTAAATTTTTAGAAACATTCTACACACAAAGCATGGATGGTTAAATTATAGTAACACAGCAAATGTAAATACTATACAATTTTACATGTCAAAAATAAAAATATTACATAAAAATAAAAGGTTAATTTGATTAGTAAATGTACTGAATTTCTCATCTTTCATTGTGAGGAATTAATAAATTAGTTACACTTTTGAGAAATCAAGAAAAGGAGCAAAGAAGAGTGACATCAGCTTGATGATAGTGTTAGAAGCTACAAACTTCTGTCACACTTAAATATTGAAAAATAAGCAATAATTGTCAAAATGAAAATTCTCATATCTCTTGAAAACAGTCAAAACATTATAATAGCTAAGCAAATCCTGAATCAAGAAAAGGACAATTTAAAATAGTAGGGTAACCTCTTCTATTAACACTGCCCCCATTTCTACTGCATACCAGGTGGCACCAGACCAGAATCTCAGTGTAGGTGCCTTTTCTAGGTTCCAGAGGTGGTAAAGTAGCTTTTATTTTACTTACTGGAGTGTATGTATATCCAATCCAATTCATCTCTTGGCAGTGAAGGACTAAAAGGAAGACACTTGTGTCTGCCACCCTTGTCCCAGAAATTACTCTAGAAATAGAAGTGACTGACAGGACCAAGAAACTACTATGAAATAATGATTGAAACCCGGGTACAAGGGGGGAAACATAACAAGTTGAGAAATACAATATAGTATCAGGGCTGTGAGGAAAAGTTTTGATATTTCTGGGGAAAGTAGAGCTTTGGAATGTCCCTGTACATAGGAAGATTTATGAGACTATGCACAGAAGCACATGGAAAGACACATGCACAAAACAACTGAGAGTATCCTATGATTTCACCTCAGTCTCTGCAATGTCGGCTAAGTGCTTAAATAGAACAACAGCAAAGAGCCAATCTGCAAAGACTGGGAAAGGTATTTACTTTGAATTTTTCCTTTGTTAACTCCCAGGTAAAAAAAAAAAAAAATCATGACAGTAGCTGCATACAAGCTAAAGGAATAGAGACTTCAATAAATATACATATCAAGGGATACAATCATTGCAGAATTTGAAAAAATCTCTAAACATACTACTATGGCTATTAACAATAAACACGAGGAGAAATCACCAAGGCCTGTGGAATGGGAGAATCTGATTCCTAGACATAACAAATTAAAAAAAATAAACAAATAAGAAGTCCACATTTTAATGGTCTTCTGTGAAAATGGTATCAAAGAAGGGTGGCAGGCTCAACTCTCTTACAAAAATAATAGAGGAAGAACAAAAAGCTGTCTAAGAGTGCTGCTTTGGGTGTCTGGAGACCAGGAGAGTTCTGCACATCATCCAGGTGGGAAAGGGACAGAGAAATAAAGAGGCCACAGTGAAAATCATGAGTTAATAGCGCTAGCAGCTGGGACCAGGACACAACCATTCCTCCCCCACAACAAGGTGAACAGCCTAGGGAAAACCCATAGTTCACTAAGGACAACTGAGAAGGGAATGAACATCTTCCTCCCTGGGAAGAGGGAAGGTGTGGAGAGGTGTGGAGAGTGGATTCTCTTTGGTGAGTTTGTCAGTGGAGCCTGCTTTGAATCTCAGCTCTGGCTAGACCAGAATCACCAACAAGTGGAGGTTGAAAGAGATGCCTCCTTGAAAAGGTTTGCCAAGAGAGCCATCTGCTGGTACGGTTGGAAACTGCAAGATGTACAAAAAGCTTTATGGAGTCTCTCATGTCCAAGAACACTTGGATCTGGTTTGCACCACATAAGTGGGTCCCTGGCTTTGTTTTGATAACTTAAGCTAGGCAGTCTTAAAGATTTAGAGTAAGTTGAATGAAAAATCAAAGAAGAGCTATGAAAAGAATATTACTAGAGAAATTGACTGTCAGAGTAAATTAACCAACATAATAAGATGCCTAGACATCAGTAAAAAATTACAAGCCCTAATAAGAAACCAGAATATGTGGCCCAGCCACAGGATCAAATAAAAAATCCTGATAAGACACAGGATTTAAAACAACTAATAAATGATGTTCACACTGATTTCCTAAATCAATTCAAGTGGGTGAAGGAAAATAGGTCTAACCAGATAAAGAATATAAAGAAGACACTGGGTGAGAATAAAGAACAATTTGAAAGCCTACAAAGAAAAGTAACAGAGCTTATGGGAATTAAAGGCACAATGGATGATATTAAAAATATATTGGAGGCATATAACAGCAGATTTGAATTAGTGGAGGACAGAATTAGTGAATTGGATGACAGAAGATCTGAACTTGAAAAGACAGGGAAACAGAAAGAGAAAAGAATGGAAAAAAGTAAAATAGAGTCTCAGGGAATTGAATGACAATAGGAAACACACAAGCATACATGTTATAATGTCCCAGAAGGAGAAGACAACAGAAAAGGGGCAGAAAAATATTTGAGTAAATAATGACCCAAAATATCCCAACCCTTATGAAAGATATAAACATCAACATCCCAGAAGGACAACATACCCCCAACAGAATAAATCTGAATACCCCTACTCTGAGCCATCTACTATTCAGAATTTCAAAAGCCAAGGATAGAGAGACGATTCTAAAAGGAAAAAGAGATAAACAACGATTACATAGAAAGGGAAGCTCAATAAATCTAAGTGTCGATCTCTCATCAGAAACATTGGAGACAAAAAGGCAGTAGTACGATATATTTAAGGTTCTGAAAAAGAAAAACTGCCAGCTAAAAATTCTTTATCTGTTAAAGAAAATCACAGTGGGTTTAAAGTGCATAGACAAACCAAAACTGAGGGAGTTTATTACCAAGAGACAGGGATTTACAAGCAATGCTACAGCCACAAAGGAAATGACAAGGGTGAAAGATGTGGAGAAGAGTGTAGACATGAAAATTTTTAGTAAAGCTAACTAAAAGGTTAAAAAGACGGATGATTGTAAGATATGACATTGGAAAACCAAAGTATAAAATACACAAAGTAAGTAATATCTTTACAGTATTATCATTGAATGTTAACAGATTGAACTCCCCAATCAAAAAACATAGACTGAAAGAATAGATAAAGTAATGTGAACCATCTATATGCTGTCTACAAGAGACACACCTAAGATACAATATATTCCATGAAAATAATAATTGAAAAAATTCTGGAAGTGTGATTCAAATATTGAACAATAAATTTTAAATGCCAACTGTTATAAAAGATGAAGAGGGTCACTATATATTAATAAAAGGAATAATCCTCCAAGAGGAAAGAACAATCATAAGTATTTATGAACCTAACCTGGTTTCCCATAAATACATGAGACACAAACCTGCAAACCTGAAGGGAAAAATAGACATCTCAACAATAATAGTTGAAGACTTCAATAGACCACTCTCCAAATTGGATAGAATATCTGGACATAGGTTCAAAAAAGGAAACAGAGAGCTTGAGTGATATGCTAAATGAACTAGACCTAACAGATACCTTTTGAGCATTATATTAAAAATGAGCATGATATACATTCTTCTCAAGGGCACATGGATACCTCTCCAGGATAGACCATATGTTGGGTCACAAGACATGTCTCAATAAATTCTAAAAGATTGAAATTATACAAAGCACTTTTTGTGATCATAATGTAATGAAGCTGAAAATCAATAAGAGTTGGAAAAAATGGAATTTCAATATATGCAAAGATTAAACAACACACTCTTAAATAATCAGTGGGAAAAAGAAAAAAAAATTTCTAGAGAAATCAGTAAATATCTCAAGATCAATGAACACAAGAACACAACATCTCAAATCTATGGGACACCTCAAAGTCAGAATTGAGAGGAAAATCTATAGCACTCAATACTTACACTAAAAGAAAAGAAAGAGCTTAAATAGAAGACCTAACTGCACATCTGGAGGAACTAGAAAAAGAACAGCAAACTAATCCCAAAGCAAGCAGAAGGAAATAAATAACAAAGATTAGAGCAGAAATAAATGCAAATTAGAGTCATAACAACAAAAACAACAACAACAGCAACAACAAAATATATTAGAGAGAAAAAAACAAAACTAAAAGTTAGTTCTTTGAGATCAACAAAATTGACAAACCCTTAGCTAGACAGACAAAGAAAAAAAAGAGAGATGATGCAGATATATTCAGAAATGAGAGGTGGGACATCACCACTGTCTCTGCAGAAAAAAAAGATCATAAGAAGATACAACTATATGCCAATAAACTAGACAAAAAAAAAAGGACAAATTCCTAAAAACATGTGAACAATTTACACTAACCTAGAAGAAATAAAAGACCTCAACAAATCAATAACAAGTAATGAGATTGAAACAGTGTGGGAATTCTATATATGTTCATGTTTGTTTTGTAAGTTCATAACCTCAGTAATAAAAATATATTAAAAATCATAAAGAAAACAAACAAAACAGAATAGCAAGAAAGATGGCAGCAGAGTAAGAATCTCCAAGGGTCAGCTCATTCTACAAGGCAGTTACTAATCACCCAGAGCTATCTAAAGCACCTGTTTGGGGGCTCCAGGAGACCAGAAGACTACCCTGCGCCATCCTTGAAAGACTAGAAAGAGAAGACTGACCATCTGCAGAGAAGATTTGTGAGTAGAGCACTCCATGTCTCAGATGGTGGTGCTCATACTCCACTGGTGGTGCTAGCCTCCTCAGGAGATATTCCATGGCTAGAATTGGAAGCTCTATTTCCCAAAATGGAGAAGGAAGAGACAGTTGGGAACCAACTTCAGCTACTGATTAGTAAATTCAGCTGGCTAAAGTGTAACCCTAAGCACAGCTAAAGTTTGAACCTGTCCAAATCAGAAAGAGGCCGGTAGCCGCTATTTTAACTCTGTCCCCAGCATGAGGGGAAGTGGGGTGGATTGAAACTGAAAATCACAGTGCCAGCAGTTGTTAAATTGCTGACCATGAGCTCAAGCTATGTATCCAAATGCAGAATGCTCCATTCCAGCTCCTGCTCTTTTCACATCCTGGCTGAACCACAGAACATTCTCTCCCCCAACAATAAGGCAGTCCTCAGAAAATCAATCCCTACCCTGAGAACAGCAAGCATGGTACTTTTCTACCACATATCTTCACGCCCCTCTCTAACCCGACCCAACTCTAGCAGTTCAAAAGGTACTCCCCAGCTCAGTCAGATGGGCTGAAGTCTCTCTTCAGAACCCTGCCATAGGGGTGACCTAATAAACTCCTGCCAGAATCTTTGTCTGTCTTGGAGCCTCTTTAAACTGGGATCTAACAGTAGGGAACAGCTTCTTTCCATCCAGATCAGATTGCAGAGCCCCAGCCACACCTCTAGCAGGGCAGAAGCTGGGAACCTGCACCAGCTTTTCCAGGAAACTACAGGCCATGCTGTGGAGGCCGGTGCTGATACTATTCTAGCAGTGGAAGTCGCCTCAGGAGCTATTCTGTGCCAAGAGTTGGAAGCTCCATTTCCCCAAAGCTGGGGAGGAAGAGATGGTTGGCCACTGACTTCAGCTACTGATTAGTAAATTCAGCTCTCTAAAGTATAACCCTAAGAAAAGCTAAAGTTTGAACCTGTCCAAGTCAGAAAGAGGCCAGTTACTTCTCCATCCCCAGCATGCACAGAAGTGGGGCTGATTGCAAATCACAGTGCTGGTAGGGGCTGGCTTCTTTCCACCCAGATTGGACTACAGCCCTTGTCTAGGCTTCAGCCCCACTTCTGGCAGGAAGGAAGCTGGTGGGATCTACACCAGCCTTTCCAGGTAACTGCAGGTTCTTCAGCCCACACAAACTGGTTTGTTGAGCACCTTCAATTCCATCTCCACCCTCCAAGGAAATAGGATAGGAGAGAGCTGGGAAACTGCAGCCTGTCTGGGAAACTGCAGGTGTTTTCAACCCACACAGTCTGCATACTTGGGCACCTATAGCTCCATCACTAACCCCCAATAGGATAAGACAGGAGCAGTGTTTACTCAGCCTCTCTGTGTAACTGCAGGTGTTTAGGCCCAGACAGACTGGATAGTCAGACACATATAGCTCCAACACTGTCCCCAAATAAGATAGAAGGGGAACTGTGATTCCTCAGCCTTTACGGGCAACAGCAGGGACTTTTGCCCTGCATGGCCTGGACTGGTCAGTTCTTGTGGATCCAACCCCATTCCCCAATAGCATAGGAGGGAGCTGAGATATCTTCAGACTCTCCAGACATTGGCAGGTACTCTCAGTCTACAGGGACTGAACTGTTGGCTACCTGTAGATCCATCCTCACCACCCAATAGCACAGGAGCCTCTCTGAGTAATGGCAGGAACTTTCAGCCTACACGGACTGGACTGTTGAGCATTGGTGGTTCCATTCCTACCCTTAAAAGGCATAAGGGATAGTACTCCCACAGTCTCTAGGGCAACCGCAGATGCATTTAACCCACAGGAATTAGATTGTTTGGCTATCCAGAGGGTCCATCCACACCTGTGGTAGGGATGGGGGTCCAGTGTTATGACAGTCTACCTGGGCAACTATGATCATTTGGGACCCACATGGCATAGATTGGTGCCCACATCTGCAACTCTATCCTCGCCCCAGGCAGGGGAGGAAGGGGCATGAAACTTCATCATTCTCTCCAAGCAACTAGAGGTGGTCTTGGCCTGCAGGACTTGGATTTTTATACATGGATGTCGCTCTTTCTCTACCCCTGGCAAAGGAGAAAAGTGGGAGAAAATCATTGGTCCTTGGGGCAATGCAGGCAGCTTGAGTCTCCACAGCTTACAGCCCCAACTAAATCCTCAACTCCTACTACAAAACCAGCAAAGGAGAAATGGCAAAAAATCCCTAAACTAAAGAAAGAAATTGCACCCAGAATAAATATATCTAGTAAGCCAGATGCAAAGACACCAACAGAAAAAACTACAATCCATACCAAGAAACAAGAAGATATGGCCCAGTTAATGGAACAAGATAAGCCTCCAGATGACATAAAGATGTTGAGACAACTAATCATAGATGTTTAAACAAATAACCTTAATAAATTAAATAAGATGGCTAAAGACATTAAGGATATTAAGAAGGCATTGGATGAGCACTAAGAAGGATTTGAAAGCATACATAGAAAAATAACAGATCTTATGGGAATGAAAGGTGCAATAAATGAAATTAAAAGTACACTGGAATCACATATTAGCATATTTGAGGAGGCAGAAGAAAGATTGGTGAGCTTGAAGACATGTTCTCTGAAAGTGTACATACAAAAGTACAGATGAAGAAAAAATGGAAAGAATTGCACAAGCTCTCAGGGAAATAAATGACAGCAAGAGACATGCAAACATACATGTCATGGGTGTCCCAGAAGGAGAAGAGAAGGGAAAAGGACAGAAGAAATATTTGAAGAAATAATGGTAGAAAATTTCCCAAATGTATTGAAGGACAGAAATATCTGTGTCCAAGAAGCTCAAAGTACTCCCATCCAAATAAATTCAAATAGACCAACTTCAAGGCACAAATAAGAATATCAAATGCCAAAGATAAAGAGAGAATTCTGAGAGCAGCAAGAGAAAAGCAATGCATAACATGTAAGGGGTACCCAAGAAGATTAATTGCCAATTTCTCACCAGAAACCATGGAGACAAGTAGCCAGTGTTATGATATTTTTAAGATATTGCAAGAGAAAAACTTCCAGCCAAGAATCTTTTATCCATCATGATTGTCTTTCAAAAAAGAGGGTGTTTAGAATATTCACAGATAAACCAAAACTAAGAGAGTTTATAACAAAGAGACTGGCATTGCAGGAAATACTAAATGGTGTGTTACAGTATGAAAAGAAAAGATGAGAGACAGGCTTGGAAAAGAGTCTAGAAATGAAGATTATATCAGTAAAAGTAACTAAAAGTCTCAAAAACATGGTGAAAATAAAATATGACACTTAAAACCCAAAGTCAATAGGGGTGAAAAAAGAAATGCTTTTACAGTAATAACATTGAATGTTAATGGGTTAAACTCCTGTATTAGTCAGTCAAAGGGGTGCTAATGTGAAATACCAGAAATGGGTTGGTCTTTATAAAGGGTATTTATTTGGGGTAGAAGTCCGCAGTTACCAGGCCATAAAGCGTAATTTTCTTCCCTCACCATAGTCCATTGCCATGTGTTGGAGCAAGACAGCTGCCAAAGTTTGCCAGGGTCCAGGCTTCGTGGATTCCTCTTTTCCTGGGACTGCATTTCTCTCCAGGCTTAATTCCTCTGTTTCCTCCACAAGGCCAGCTGTAGACTATCAGGTGAACGGCTCGCTTCTCTTCTCCTGGGGCCTTCTCTCCAACAACAAAACTCCATCATCAAAACTGCTACTCAAAACTGCTTCAACTCTATTCTTGCCATGCCTTTTATATTTGATTCCCCCACCCACCAAGGGATGGGAATCAACACCCTACTGACATGGCCCAGTCAACATTCTAATCATAACTTAATCATGCCCAGATTAACAAATCAGTTTACAAGCATGATTCAATATTGATTTTTGGAATTCATAATTACATCAAATTTTCAAATGGCTACAACTCCCCAATCAAAAGACACAGACTGGCAGGATGGATAAGCAAATATGAGCCACCTATAAGCTGTCTGCAAGAGAGTCACCTTTGAAGCAAGGATACCAATAGATTGAAAGTGAAAGGCTGGAAGAAGATATTCTAAGCATGCAGTAACAACAACAAAAACAAAAGCCAGGTTAGCTATACCTATACTTATATAAGATGAAAAACACTTTAAAAGACAATAGTTATGTGATATCTGAGGATGAAGTCAGGGAAAAATTCCATTTAAAAAGCAACTAAAAAAATAAAATATTTAAGAATAAATTTAACCAAGGATGTAAAGCACATATATTCAGATTGGAGTTACAATGCATTGTTAAAAGAAATCATAAAAGACCTAAATAATTGGAAGAGCATTCCATGCTTATGGATTGGAAGACTAAATATCATTAAGATGTCAATTCTACCCAAATTGATAAACAAATTTAATGCAATCCCAATAAAATTTTCACCAGCTTTTTTTAAGCAAATGGAAAACACAATTATCAAATTTATTTGGATTGTTAAGGGGTCCCAAATAGTCAGAAACATCTTAAAAAGGAAGAGTAAAGTTGGAGGACTCTCACTTCTGGACATTAAATTGTATTACTTAGCTACAGTGGTAAAAACAGCATGGTACTCAAATAAAGATAGACATATAGACAAATGGAAATAAATTGATGGTTCAGAAACAGATCCTCACATCTATGGTCAAGTGATTTTTGACAAGCCTGTCAAACTCACCCAGCTGAGGCAGAACATTTCATTCAACAAATGGTGCTGGGAGAACTGGATATCCATAGCCAAAAGAAGGAAAGAAGACCTCTCTCTCAAATCTTATGCAAAATTTAACTCAAAATGGATCAAAGACTTAAATGTCAAAGCAAGAACTATAAACCTTCTAGAAGAAAATGTAAGAAAACCTATTCAAGTCTTGGTGGTAGATTGTGGATTCTTAAAGGAGATAAGATGAGGACTGAGAAGGACTACTGATGCTTAATGTATGTAGAAGATTTAATTAACTTTAGAGTAAAAGTATGGAAATGTATAGAGCTGATGCTAACACATTGTAGTGGTAACACATTATAGTGGTTTATAAAGGGGAATGTGGCTGGAAAAGGTAGTCTAGGGGTGTAAATGTCATTTGAAAGAAAGCTAGAGAATAATCTAGGGAATGGATAACACAGCAAACCCAGACATAGATGAGAACTGTGGTTGATGGTACAGATGCAAGAGTGTCCTTCTGTGAGCTAGAGCAGATGTATGTCACTATTGCAGGGTGGTGGGAATGTGGAGAAGCATGGGAAATATACAAAAGGAGTGACCTATGGACTGTGGTTAACAGCAATACTGTAATATTCATGCATTTATACCAAAGATGTACTGTGTTGATAAAGGCGGAGTATGGAGTATGCCAAATATATACTATGGACCATGGTTGGTGGTAATAGTCTGATGATATTATCTCAATATCTGTAACAAATGTTCCACCATGGTATAGTGTGTTGATGAAGGGGTGTTGTATGGGAATTCTAAACATGTGCATGATTGTTTTGTAAGTTCACAACTTCTGTAATAAAAATATATTTAAAAAATAATAATAGGGTGGGTTGGAGGAAAAATACACCAAATATAAAATTTGGGCTATAGTTAGTAGTAAGATTTTGATAACATTCTTTCATAATTTGCAACATACATCTTACAACAACAATGCAAGGTATTGAAGGTGGGTTGATGTATGGGAACCTGTATGATGTTATGCATGTTTGTTTTATAAGTACACTTTTACTATACACTTCTTATGTTCATGTATGAATGATATACTGAAAAAATGTAAAAAATTAAAAAAAAAACACAATAGGATGGGTTGGGCGGGAAATACACCAAATGTAAGATATGGCCTATAATTAGTAGTAATAGTTTGACAATGCTCTTGCATAGTTCTAACAAATGTTTTACAGCAATGCAAGGCGTCAGTGTAGGGGAGATTTATGGGATCCCTGTATGATGTTATGCATGTTTATTTTATAAATGCACAAATTTTACTATGTACTTATTGTTTATGTATATTCATGTCTGCATGAAACATATCAATTAAAAAACACTCATAAATGAAAAGCCCAGAATCAGATGGCTTCACAGGTGAAATCTACCAAAAACATTCAATGAAGATCTAATATCAATCTTGCTCAAACTTTTCCAAAAAATTGAGCAGGAGGGAATGCTAACAAACTCATTCTCTGAAGCCAAAATCATGATAATAACAAAGCCAAAAAAAAGATACTATGAAACAAGAAAATTACAGACCAATTTCTCTAACGAATGTAGGTGTAAAAATCCTCACAAAATACTTGCTGTCTGAATCCAAAAGCACACTGAAAGAATTAGACTCCACAATCAAAGTGGATTTATCCCAGGTATGCAAGTGTGGTTCAACACACACACAAAAAATCAGTGTCATACACCACATTTATAAAATGAAGAAAAATAACATGATCATCTCAATTGATGCAAAGAAGGCATTAGACAAAATACAGCATTATTTACAAAAACACCCTGACAGATAGGAATAGAAGGAAATTTCTCTAAATAGTAAAGTGCAAATAAGAAAACCCACAGCTAACAATGTACTCATTGGTGAAAGACTGAAAGCTTTCCTGCTGAGATTGGGGAAAAGGGAGGAATTTTTAAAGTTTAAATTGAGATCCATTTACTTTGTATTTTTCCTGAAAATATCAAAATATCTGTGGATCATTTGATAAATCATTGAGGACCACTCATGGTTCCCTGAATCACATTAGGAAATTCTGTTTCTTCTCCCTTCTCACTTTAAGCACACTTCAAGGTGATGCTTAGTGCTTCTATGGCTTAAATACCATCTACATGCTCAAGAATCTTACATTTCTTCCACCCAGTCTTGTTTCTGAAGATCAGATCCATATAGTCATTGCCTTGTCCTTTGTTACCTGGATATTTTCCATGGCATCTAAATCAACATATTCCAAACAACACTCATATTCTTTGTGTTCCATCTTGCATTCACACCTCCATTCAGTGACCTAAGCCAGATCTTGGGTGCATTCACTTACTTTCTCTTTCTATTCTTCATCATCAGGCCTGGTGATTGTGTCCACCACAGACTGAATCCCCACTTGCACCAACAGATTTCAGGTTTCATGCTCATCCCTAAATCATTAGGGTAACCTCTGAACTGCTGTCCTGATTCTAGTCTGGTTCCCCAACAATAGTTAGAGTTATTCTAAATTTCAAATCTCACTATCATGTACTAGTTAAGCAGTTCCCCCATTGTTCTTAGCATCAAACCGTAATAAGACTATAGTACTCCTTCTGATCTTCCCTATTTATATCTTTCTTGCTTTGTGGGTTGCTTTTTATATTCTACCCTCTCATTGCCCAGCACAGTGAATGACACACAATGGGAATTCAATAAATAATTGCTGAAAGAAGACATGTATCTATACTCATAATTATACTGAATTGTTTGTTTTGTACTTACATCATACTCAATTTGACATCTTGGCCTTTGTTATATATTCCATCTTCTAAAAAGCTCTCAGCACAGCCTCGCACTTATTCACATTGTGGCAAGCTTTTCACTCTTGAAGTCTCATGTGTTTTATCTTTTATCTGCAATACCTTTCCTGATCCTTTCCTGGATTTTGCTGGGTATCCCTCCCATGTATTTTCATAACCCCCGTACCGTTTTAATTTTAATTTCTGCCCCACACAACAGGATTCCCAATGATTATAAGTTGCCTGAACCTCTGCAGTGATGTAGGAACTGGATCATTTTTTATTCTTCACTGCAGCCCAGCAACTGTCACATTAATTGAGCTCAAAAATATTGTTGGTTAATGAATTGATGAAGGAGGAAGAAATTAATGGGATATAAGCATGATAAAATTTACTCATGTTTAGACAGAGCCATACACTTTTCAAAACAGCATTTAATAATTAAAAGTTAACAAAAGGTACATTGACAAAGAGAAAAACATGACATAACCAGACCACATTCATAAGATAATGAAAATTTGCTAATAATTAAGAGTATATCAAGATAAATTATTTGCTCATATGCTGGGAATCTTTCTTTTTTCTGAGTTTAAGCAGGAATTTAAAAAATGGAATAAAATTGTAATCACCCCCAGGATTTCATACTATTTTTATGCTCTATATTTTATTCAATTTATTCCTATTGTATACATTGATCCAGTACTTATTGTGTACTACCCATCGTGCTACCTTGCAAAAATAATTGCATCTATCTGACAAATATTGTATAGTGCATGACTGCATATTAAAAAAATAGAAATTTCTACCTAACATTCATATATTACTTTATTTGTGTCATTACTCTTTCTTTTAGGTTATAAAATAAGATGGATTAAATGAATAGTAAAATTGGTTCTGAATCACACAAAGAAAGTTGGAAACATGGCATTACTTTCATTACCTATCATCAGAAAATTAAATGCCATTGTTTAATAGCTCTGAATTACAGTTAGTTACAATGATGATACAGGCAATGAATGACCATGAATTCTGATATATAAAAATTAGCATTCATTAAATAAAAAATATTAGATTTATGTCGATAGAATTGAAATATTTATGATATGCCCTGCAGAGTCTCTGGCTCAATATATTGTTGTTATTATAATTGCTTTACCTTGTTTCCTCATTGCCTGGCAGTGTCTCAGAGTAGTTGAGCATGGTTGTGAAATCAGCCAAAATAGGGTTCCTGGCTCTTCAATATATCTGTGATTTTTGTTTTGTTTGTTTTTACCTTCCCCTTTCTGTTTCCTCACTTCTGAAATGGGTATATTAGCAACGCTTACCCCTTTTTATAACTTCTTTTAATTTTTATTAGAGGAAAAGTCTCTATAAGGATTAAGACAATAAAGCTAAGACCAATTGGACAGAATTTTTCAAATACATGAAAAGTGGACCTGTTAGTTTTCCTGCCATGTCTTACAATCACCTCTGCTTCCTTTAGTGCATAATCCATGAATTGTAGTGATTAGTTTTTCCTTTCTTCAATAAGTAGTCTTGTTGAGATCATCCCAAATATACTTTTGACAATTTCCTTAACTGAAATGTAGTGGGGCTCCATAGATATTTATTTGTAACCTGAAAAAGTTTTCTTAGTGCAAAGTTTCCTTGCAACGTTTTTCATATGGTCATTTCTTAAGGTCTAAATTAAGGGATTAACATGGGAGTTATGTGAGTGTAGAACACAACAACTGCTTTATCAATGGGCAAAGTAATTGCAGGTTTCATATACACAGATATGAAAGGCACAAAGAATAAGAGGACCACTGTGATGTGGGAGACAAAGGTGGACAGGGCTTTGTGACTCCCTTCCAAACTGTGGTTTTATAGGGAGGACAGTTTGTCCATATAAGAAACCAGCAAGAGAAAGAAGTTTAACGAGCAAATGAACCGACTGTTAGCAGCTACAAAAAGCCTTAGAGTGTGTGTATCAAAGCAGGCAAGAGTGAGCAAAGGGTTCAGATCACAAATGAAGTGATCTATGATGTTATGGCCACATAAGGGTAATTGGATCATGAAGAGGATCTGTACGGTTGTGAGAAGTAAACCCCCCAGCCATGCCACTCCCATTAGCAGACCATACACCCACCGGTTCATGATTGTTGTATAGTGCAAAGGCTTACAGATGGCCATACAGTGATCATAGGCCATCACTGTAAGCAGGATAATCACAGACCCTGCAAAGAAATGTTCCCCCAAAATGAGTCATGCATCCATTGAATGGTATGGACTTCTTTTCATGGAGTGAATCTATGATCAGTTTTGAACTTTTGACAGAGGAGAAGCATGCATCTAGAAAGGATAGATAGGCCAGGAAATAGTACATGGGGGCACCCAATAATGGACTGGCAATGATGGTGACCACAATGAACACATTTCCTGCCACAGTGATGGTGTAGATGACAAAAAACACCACAAATATGATTTTCTGCAAGTCTGGATTCTCCATAAGCCCGATGAGAACAAACTCTGTCATGTTTCTATTCTCCGTGAATTCCAGGTGGCTCTTATTTACGTTATCTGAAAATATAACTATTTTTGTTAATGCAAACTTGAATTTATTAAACTTTCCCATTGTATGAAACAAACATCTGGATTCTATTGATTTATTCATTACTATGTGATTTTGAGATAGAGATAAAGGCTATGAATTCTTAGGCCACACTAAAACTTCTTCCCAGGTGAAACTCCTTAAGGCTCACAGATATGATGAATTTTAAACATACAGGACAGGAGATCATCTGTACTCACTGATGATTAACAGCTTAATTTGGAAGTAGTGGCTAGTATACATATTTTCAGATAATATGGGAAGGGTAGATAGAAAATTTATATAAAGGTCATGGATGTAAGGCTAAGGAATTTATCCTGTCTTGTATGGGAAATGGAGATTTCTTGAAGAAAATAAGAAAATGTGTGAAAGGATAAAGAGGAAGCTGGGGAAAGGGGATTATTGGAAATTTGCTAAGTCTTGAAGAAAGCATGAGCTGGAGTTCAGAAATTAGATGGCAGCCAGTGACAGAGAAACTAGCTAGGAGGCTATTTATAATAGTCAATTCATGAATAACTGGTTATTGGTCATGTTACTGAAAGACACAATAAAAATTCTACTCTAAAGCATTTATAACATTTATTGTCTGAATACAGTTAACTTAACCATAGCTAATAATATATATCTAGTAATGATTCCTTGCTACGTATACAGCATATAGATAAATACTCTACACATGTGATTTCATTTGATCCTTATAACAAACTATGTGATTGGTATTGCTTACCCATGTGTAGATGAGGAAACAATCTCAGATATTAATGGCAATAGTTACAGTAATGACAATATTAGTGAAAATATAATGTTCACTTTGTGTTCGAAGTGCTTTGCAGACATTGGTTTATTCACTGCAAACTTTTGAGATAGGTACTTTTAATATTTATATATATATTTTACACATCAGGTATCAGAAGTAACATTCTGCCTGTTACAGTTGGGCAGTCTGATGTAATTATGAATTCCAAAAATATAATTGGATCATGTTTGTAAACTGATCTGTTAATCTAGGCATGATTAAATTATGATTAGGGCGATGACTGGGCCACATCAGTAGGATGTTGTGCCCCACCCCTTGGTGGGTGGGGATCGAATATAAAAGGCAAGGCAAAGAACAGCGTAGAAGCAGTCTTTGAGAAGCAGCTTTGATGTTGGAAAGAAGGCCCCAGGAGAAGAGAAGCAAACCGTTCGCCAGATCGTCTACAGATGACCTTGTGGAGGAAACAGGAGCTAAGCCCGGAGAGAAATGCAGCCCAGGAAAGAGGAACCCCAGAAGCCTGAACCCTGGTAAACGATGGCAGCTGTCTTGCTCTAACACGTGGCAATGGACTGTGGTGAGAGAAGAAACATAACGCTTTATGGCCTGGTATCTGTGGACTTCTACCCCAAATAAATACCCTTTGTAAAGACCAATCCATTTTTGGTATTTCACATTAGCACCCCTTTGGCTGACTAAAGCAGAATTTGGTACTGAGGAGAGGGGAAGTGCTTTTGTAAATACCAAATTGTTGGAATGGTTTTATAAATGGGTAAGGGGTATTTTTTGGAGGAATTGTGAAATACTTGATGGAAAAGGCCTAGATCACTTGGAAGAGACCGTAGATAGTAATATGGATGCTAAAGAGACTTTCTATGATGCCTTAGAAGTAAATGATGAAGCTCTTATTGGACACTGGAGGAAAGGTGATCTATGTTTTAAAGTTGCAGAGAACTTAGCAAGATTAACTCCTGGTGTTATATGGAAGACAGAATTTGAAAATGGCGAACTGGAGCATTTAGCTGAAGAACTTTCCAAGCTAAACTCGGAGAATGTGGCTTGGCTTCTCGTTGCAGCTTATAGCAAAATACTAGATGAGCAAAATACACTAAGGACTGAACTTTTGGGCACAAAGAAAACAGAAACTGATCCTGAAACTTCCAAGTTTCTGGAAATCAAATTCCCAGATGAAAATGCCCAATTTGAAGACTTTACTAAACTTAGAACCCGTAACTCAGAATTTAAGATGCAGTTATCTTGGAAAGACTTGTGGAAAGTCTTACTGTCTAATGGCTTGGACCCCTGCTTCCTGCATGCTAAACCAACAAAATTTTTGAGAGAGCTGTGTGAACAAAACCACTGTCAGCTTGGACAAAAGAGAACATGGAAAGGAGAGATTGAAGGAGAATCAGCTATAAGAAGAAAACTGTGGAAGCAGAGATCTGGACTTAAGACATCTCCTTGGGCCAAGAGAGGAGCCTCACCCATGTTTACAGAGAGGGTGAGTTTTCCCCAGCAGTTGAAGAGGGTGGATGTCCCCACCCAATGTTCTGGGAGAGTTTTGCCACCCCGGGGTGCAGAGGGAGTGGAGCACATTCCTAAAAAATTAGGGCATTTAAGGTCAACACCCCATAGGTCTGAGAGGGGTGTACCTGACCCCATGAATTAGAGAAGACCAGGTGGTCAACCCATTGCTCTGAGAGGGTTGAACCTGTATGCCAAAGGTTAGGGAAGGCACCCCTTTGGCTGACTAATACACTGCCCAAGATAAAGCAGGCAGTAAAGAGCAGAGACTTGGTTAGGACTTAGGTTACTCTGTTTATTTTTTTCCTTCCCATTCCTTAAACTATACCCTATATTATTATTAGAAATTAATGTTGTAATAGTAGTATTCTGATATTATAATAATAATAATAATTATTTTATTACTCTTTCATGGTAGCTAATAAAACATATATACTGACATCTCGAATCACTTAAATATTTCAAAATGTGGTACTGCTTTCATTGAAAGGCCCCCTCATCTTGGACTCTCTCTTGTTCCCTAATCTCCTCTCCCTTAACCCTATCCATCTCCCTGGCATTTTCTTTTGAGTCTTCTGCAAAGTGCTGAAAATGTCACAATCAGTAACTGTATTGGATTTACATATATTTTTAATTTATTTACTTTTTTTTATTTTAATATTTTTATTTTTTAATTTTTAAAAGATACTTAGAATACAATATAAATGTTACACAAAAATTGTAGAGATTCCCATGTGCCCCACCTCCCACTCCTCCCACAACCTCCCACATAAACATCCTTCATTAGAGTGGCACATCACCTGCAATAGATATACGCATCCTGGGGTTTTGCCACTAAGCATGGACCATAGATCACATTGTAGACCACACTCTCTCCCACACAATTCTGCATGTTATATGATGATATTGGTTTTAGCATCAGAAAGTTCTAACAACATGTGGGATTCCTCATGTTTATGTGCTCTTCTCTATTTTTCCTGTATATGGGTGTATTAGTCAGCCAAAGGGGTGCTAATGTGAAATACCAAAACTGGGTTGGTCTTTATAAAGGGTATTTATTTAGTGTAGAAGTCCACAGATACCAGGCCATAAAGTGTTAAGTTTCTTCTCTCACCACAGTCCATTGCCACGTGTTAGAGCAAGAGAGCTGCCAGGGTTTGCCAGGGTTCAGGCTTCTGGGGTTCCTCCCTTCCTGGGGCTGCGTTTCTCCGGGCTTAGCTCCTGTTTCCTCCACAAGGTCAGCTGTAGACGATCAGGCGAATGGCTTGCTTCTCTTCTCCTGGGGCCTTCTTTCCAACATCAAAATTGCTTCTCAAAAGACTGCTTCCTCTGTCCTTTGCCTGGCCTTTTATATTCGATTCCCCACCCACCAAGGGGTGGGGCTCAACACCCTACTGACATGGCCCAGTCAACATCCCAATCACAACTTAATCATGACCAGATTAGCAGATCAGTTTACAAGCATGATCCAATTATATTTTTGGAATTCATAATTACATCAAATTCCCAGATGGCTACAATGGGACATACATTTTTGGGTCTTTCCATATTTCATAATTTTCTATTGAAAACTGGATAATTTAAATATTATAATGTGGTTTCTCTGGAAACAGACTCTCTCCTCTCTGCAGGGCTTGCTGTTGCTGCTTGTGGGTGTAGTTGTTTTTTATTGACTTTTCTAATTTTTTTTTATATAGACTGTAATCTTAATTGTATGTGGTCCCCGAAGTCTTAGCTTTGTGGATTGCTAGTGATTTGACAATGATTTGATTAAATGCTTGTAGCAAAAAATGTATGGTTCCATTCCATGTTGTGTATTAAGACACTCCTTGAATGCTTAGTCAGGCTCTTTACAATTGTGTGTATACTTCACTTCCTGAGTGTGAAGAGTCTAAACATCAGGCAATGATAAAAGCTTAGACTCTTCTCAGGATCTTTCTCAGCATACACTATATCTGAAGTTGCATGTGGACTTCTAGAGTACCTGTTACACATGAAGATGTTCAAATACTTTATGTCCTAATGTATATCCTTCCATATCTTCTTATATATAAGATTTTTAAGTCTTTTCTTGCTTTCTCCAACTGTCATTAATTGTTTTAGGCAGCTACAGACACTATATTTCTTTAAGAAAGCTAACAGGCAATTGCTTCCAGGTTTGAGACATTTCCAGGACATTATTAATGACAGCAATCACCAGAGTCAATTCCTCAGATAGCCATCAGACAAGTCAAGACACATACCTGCAATTTTTAAAAATAAGTGTGCATTTGTTTCCAGGATACTAGGAAGGTGGTCCAACAATCCACATGGTTGCTGCTGATATGGGAGTGAGAACTGATTTCTGTGTATGTTAAATTCTACAGTTCTCTGAATATATTTTATAAACTTCCTTCATCATTAAGACTTACTTTGGCTGTGATATATTCTTTCTTCAATATTTTTTATTAGAGAAGTTATAAGTTTATAGAAAAATCATGCAGACATGCAAAGTCCTAAATCCCCATAATTATTAAAACTTTGCATAAGTGTAGTAACTTTGTTATAATTTGTGAAAGAATATTATTATAATTGTGCTGTTAATTATAGTCCACAATTTATCTGAGGTTGCACTTTGTGTGTTGCAAAGTCTTATGGGATTTTTAAAATTTTATTCAGGTTACATATAAAACTTAAAATTTACCCTTTTAATCACATTCATATACATAATTCAGGTTTTAAAAAAATATTGGAATATGTTTTTTTACCCCATTTTTAAGAAAAACTTTCTCTTTTGAAACAATATTAGATTATAGAAGAAATAGTACACATATCAAAGGACATATAGTAGCCCCATATTCCCTTCAACCAACAGCCTCTAATGTTAACAGCTCATATAACCATGGTATATTTGTAAAAAATGAGAACTCAACCTTGTTACATCATGACAGTACTATGTACTAAAATACAGACTTATTCAGTTTTCACCAATATTTTCCAAAAATGTCCTTTTTGTATTTCAATCGTCCAGTCTAGAATGTGCTGTTGCATTTAATCATCATGTCTCTTTAGTTTCCACTCTCTGACAATTTCTCAGCCTTTCACTTTCTTTCATAACCTGGACAGTATTGAAGAGTACTAATGATCAGTAATTTTATCCTCAATTTGGGTTTGTCTCATTGCTTCTCATTATGAGACTGAGTTTATGGGTTTTGGAGAAGAGTGCAACAGAGGTGAGATATCCTTCTCTAGAGGAACATTAATACAGGTTTGTTAATTAAATTCACAGTGTAGTGGCATCATCACTACCATCTATAATCAAAACTTTCCCATCAACAAAAAAGAAATTCTGTACCAATTAAGCATTAATTCCCCATTCCCTATACCCAGCAAAGCATTTGGAAACTGTATTCTAGCTTCAGAGCCTATGAAATTGCTTATTCTAAAAATTTCATATCAATGATCAATATTTGCCTTTAAATGGCTGCCGTACTTCACAAAATAGGATGACTTCAAGATCCATCCACATTGTTGCAGAAATTCATTCCTCGTCTATAGGTAAATAGTATTTCTTTGTATGCTCTTTTTCTACTTCAACAAATCAATTTTATTGATACATATTAATAAAGTATGCAATTAATCCAAAGTATATAATCAATGGTATGTGGTATAATCACATAGTTGTGGATTCATCACTTCAAGTACTATTAGATCATTTTCATTGTTTCAATAATAATATTAATAAGCAAAAAACAGACAAACAAAAAAAAAAAGAAAATTCTGCAACTCTCAATCTCTCACATTTCCCCTGCTGTACATAGCTGTTATTTCTGGCTATTCTTGCAAAATTATTTATTTATTTATTAAGAAGTTTCATTGAGATATATTCTCATACAATAGCTTTTAGTACAATTACAATGCTGTGCATTCATCATCAGGACAATCCCCAAGTCCCAAAAAAGCCCCTATATTACAACTGTTTTTCCCTCTCACTGCCCCGAGAGTATCCAGTGGCCACTGCCACTGCATCAATGTTGTGATAACTTCCATTAATAGAATCACAATTTGTCTATAGTAGAATACCAGTAAGTCCACTGTAGTCCATAGTTCTTTCCCCAGTCCTGAGGATTCTGGGATGGTAAAGTCCACTCCACCACTAACTGAGAGAGGGCTTTGATCCCATACAGCTGATGGATGGGATGCTCTTGCTTGCAGTTGCAGGCTCTCTCTTTACCATGGTATGGTGGTTGTCAATCCTCACCTCCTTGTTAGTTGCCCTGGGTGAGTCCAATGAACTGGAAAGTATGTGTTGCACATCCTCTGAGCCTAAGGGCCCAGCTGGAACATATACAACCCAAAGATTCCAGTCTCCTGGGCATACACCTACAAGTCCAGCACCAACTATAGGTTTAAATAGGAGGGAGAGATGACCCATATGCAGGAAAGCCATAATTGAGTCCAACTCTGTCACTCTCAGGAGCACAAACACCAAAGTAGGGCCCACAGGCAAGGCACCAATCTCCGGAGCTATCTGCCCTGACCATAAGACCTGATTGTCTCCAGAGACCGCAGGAGCCCCACTGTTTGGGGTAGTACCCACTTAGGTGCTCTATGAGATCCTGCTGAGATGTGCATAAACATTACCTCTGGGATGACCTCTCAACTCACTGGGAAGTCTCTTAGCCATATAAACTCATTTGTATTTATATTTTTCCCCTTGTATTCAAGTTCTTTTTCCAGTTGCATTTATAGCTGATGCTTGGTAGTAATACCTCAGTGCCAGGGAAGCACATACCTAGAAATCTTGTCCCACACTGGCGCCAAGTTAATGCATTTATATGCAGAGTTTTGCTTAGAAAGGGGCCACATCTGAGCAACAAGGAGCTCTCAGGAGGTAACTCTTAGGGACCACCCCACAACAATAGGCTAACTTTCAATTTCAAGATCAAAGGCTCATAAGCATAGCCTTCAATACCAAGGGCCCACCAGTGGATTATCCTCCTTCCCCAGTCACTGCCCCTGCACTTTGGGGACTGTTGCTTCTCCCTTGCAGAATGTGGCAGAGCTTTCCAGGATGGGAATTCAATATTCTCTCGGGTATTATGTGAGTCTCCACCAGCTGTGACAGTGCCCCGTGAATATTTGAATGTATTTATATACCATATATATATGACCAGGTGAACTTCTCCCCATATATCTCCAACCACTGACACTCCACACTGATGATCCTCCCCTGTACCAGTTGTAACAATTCTGTGATCCAAAGCTTCTTCACAAATGAAGCCAATAATGAAATACAATTAATAGGAAAATGAAATAATAATGATAGGTTTAAATATAAGAAATAAAGTATATAAAATTTTTTTAAAAAATAAAAATTAAATTAAAAGATAGGAGTATTTAAAAAGAATGCAAAATACTTATCATTTTTTTGACCTTTTGCCTTTCACCACTGTAACATCTGGTGTCCTGTATATACAGTGACATTTTCTTCCATTTATTCCCCCAAGTTTTACTCTTTTAAATTTTGTTTTCAAAAAAAATTTATGTCACAGTAAAGTGACATACAGAATACAGGGGACTCCCATATACCCAATATCCTCCCCCTTTTCTCCTTTCCTTATTAATATCTTTTCATATGTGGAATGTACCTTTGTTACAACTACTATACATATAGTGAAACATAGCTGATAACCATGGTCAATGGTTACTTTATGGGTTAAATTTTAGACTGTACATTTTTATAAATTTTAATAATTTTTAACATGGTCTGTGTCCATCATTGTAAGATCATGTAGAACACTTCCATTGTCCACTAAATACCCCCTGCTCCATCTATTCTATTCCCACTTCCCCCGCCCCTCAGGGCCCATGTTGACCCCCCAGCTACACACCTTAGATGACAAGATTCATAGTTACTTATAACAACACTGAGGTCTTGACACACAGGTTTTTCCTTCCTTATTAGGCACTGCCCATGCTCTCCAGAGACTCCCACTCCTCTGTTTGTGAACATAGCAGTCCTCCCTAGGATGGGTGTCCATTCCTTCCAATTCATTTTGAGGGTCTCCACCCATTGGTACAACACATAATGACAAAATGATTACTCTAACACTCCCTAGAAGACTGCTCTAGGTGCACCCAGTCCTGATTTCTCCCCTGATCCAACACCCTAAACCTGTAAACCTTTCTTGTCATATTGCCATAAGAGCATTCCCAACTTTGTACTTTCAACTACATACCTGCCAATCCCCAGTGCTCACCTGGGCCCTCTCCCAATCCTCCCCCCAGTTCCCTGGATCTTCCTACCCACCCTCCTCAATCTACTCACCTGTAAAACCTGCACCTCCCAACCCAATAATATCACTACCTTCGTGGCATATCCCTTCAATGAGCAACTACACACTTTCAACTTATCATAGATTACATCCCTAAGGGTGTTTGCTCAAAACCTTCTTCTCCCTTTCTATTTCCTGGAAACCTATCTTCAAGACACTAGCTTTCTGAGTCTGCTTAATTTGCTTACTTCGTATCAATGAAGTCATGCAATATTTGTCCTTCAATGCCTGGCTTGCTTCACTCAACATAAGGCCCTCAAGATTCATCCATGTTATTCCGTGTTTGAGCACTTTATTCCTTTTACAGCTGAGGAATATTCCATTGTGTATATGTACCACATTTTGTTTATCCATTCATCTGTTGATAGGCATTTGGATTGATTCTAACTTTTGGCAATAGTGAATAATGCCACTATGAGCATTGGTGTGCATATATCTGTTCGTGTCATTACTTTCATTTTTTCTGGTTATATACCCAGCAGTAGAATTTGGGGTCATATGGCAATTTTGTAGTTAGTTTTTAGAGGAACCACCAAACTGTTCTCTACAATAGCTGGACCATTATACATTCTCACAAGCAGTGGATAAGGGTTCCCACTCCTTCACATCTTTTCCAACACTTGTAGTCCTCTATTTTTTAGTAGCTGCCGGTATAATGGGTGTAAGACTGTATCTCATTGTAGTTTTGATTTGTATTTCCCTAATAGCTAGAGATGTTGAGCAGGTTTTCATGTGCTTTTTAGCTATTTGTATTTCTTCCTTGGAGAAGTGTCTTTTAAAGAGGCTTGACCATTTTTTAAATGTTTTTGTTTGTCTTCTCATTTTCGAGGTGTAGGATTTATTTATATATGCTGGATATTAGGCTCCTATCACATATATAGTTGCCAAATATTTTCTTCCATTGGGAAGGTGCCTTTTTACTTTCTTGATAACGTTCTTTGAGGTGCAAAAGTTTTTAATTTTGAGGAGCTCATTTATCTATTTTTTCTTTCACTGCTCATGGTTTGGGTATGAAGTTCACGAAGCCATTTCCTATTACAAGGTCCTGTAGATGCTTCCTTAAAATATCTTCCAAGATCTTTATGGTCTTGGCTCTTATATTTAGATATTTGATCCATCTTGAGTTCATTTTTGTATAAGGTGTGAGATGGTGTTCCTCTCACATTTTTTGAATATGGATGTCCAGTTCTCCAAACACCATTTTTGAAGAGGCCATTCCCACCCAGTTGAGTGGGCTTGGTGGCCTTATTGAATATGAAGTGACTGTATATGTGAGGATCAGAACTCTCAATTCAGTTCTGTTGGTCAGTATGTCTATCTTTGTGCCAATTCCATGCAGTTTTGACCACTGTAACTTTGTAGTATGTTTTAAATTTAGATATTGCGATTCCACCAATTTCATTTTCTTTTTCAATATGTCTTTGGCTATTCAGGGCCCTTTACTCTTCCAAATAAATTTTGTAGTTAGTTTTTCCAATTCAGTAAATATTCTTGTGTTGATTTTTATTGGGATTACACTAAATATGTAGATTAGTTTTTGAAGGATAGGCATCTTAATGATTTTTAGTCTTCCTATCCATGAACAAGGAATATTCTTCTATTTATTTGAGTCTTCTTTGATTCTATTTAACAGTGTTGGGTAGTTTTCTGTGTACAAGTCATTTACATCTTTAGTTAAATTTATTCCTGGGTATTTGATTCTTTTAGATACTATTGTCAATGGTATTTTTTCTTGATTTCTTCCTCAGTTTCCTTGTTATTGGTGTACAGAAATGATACTGACTTTTGAGCATTGCTCTTATAGCCTGCAACTTTACTGAAATCATTTATAATTTCTAGAAGCTTTGTTGTAGATTTCTAAGTGGTTTCAAAGTATAGGATCATGTCATCTGGAAATAGTGAAATTTTTAATTCTTCCTTTCCAGTTCACATGCCTTTTATATCTTTTCCTTGCTTTAGTGCTCAAGCAAGTACTTCTAAGTAATATTAAATAGAAGTAGTGATAGTGGGTATCCTTGTCTTTTTCCCAATCTCAGAGGGAAAGGTTTTAGGATTTTACATTGTACATGAAGTTAGCTGTGGATTTTTCATATATTTTCTTTACCATGTTCAGAAAGTTCCCTTCTTTTCCTATCTTTTGCAGTGCTTTTATCGGAAAGTGCACTATATTTTGTCCAATGCTTTTTCTGTGTCTATAGAGATAATCATGTGATTTTTTTTTCTTTTGGTCTGTTTATGTGCTGTATTTCTTTGATTGATTTAATTATGTTGTACAATCCTTGCATATCCAGGATGAAACCTACTTGCTAATGGTGTATAATTCTTTTTATGTGTTGTTGAATACGATTAACAAGTATTTTGTTGAGAATTTAAACATCTACGTTCATTAGAGAAATTGGTGTGCAATCTTTGTTTGGCTTCGGTATTAGGGTAATGTTGCCATCATAGAATGAGTTAGGCAATGTTCCTTCTACTTCTATTTTTTTTTGCAAGAATTCAAGCAGAATTAGTGCTATTTCTTTCTGGAATGTTTGGTAGAATTCACCTGTGAAGCCATCGGGTTCTGGGCTCTTCTTAGTTGGGAGGTGTTTGATGACTGATTCTATCTCTTTAATTGTGATCGGTCTGTTGAGTTCATTAATTTCTTCTTTTGTCAAAGGAGGCTGCTTGTGAGCTTCTAGGAATTTATCCATTTTCTCTTAATTACTTTTTTGGCACATAATTTTTCAAAGTATCATCTTATGATACTCTTTATTTCTTTGGTGTCAGTGGTGATATCCCCTTCCTCATTTCTTATTTTGTGTATTTTCATCTTCTCTCTTTTTTTTTTTTAGTCTAGCTAAGGTTTTATCAATTTTATTGATCTTCTTAAAGAATCATCTTTTGAAAATTTGTTTATTTTTTCTAGGGCTTTCTTATTTTCTGTTTCATTTATTTCTGCTTTAATCTTTGTTATTTTCTTCTTTCTACATCCTTTGGGGTTAGTTTTTTGTTCTTTTTCTATTCCCTGTAGCTATGCAGTTAGGTTTTCCATTTAGCTCTTTCTTCTTTTTTGATATATGCATTTACAGTTATGAATTTCCCTTTCAGTGCAGCTTTTGCTGTATCCAATAAGTTTTGATATGTTGTGCTGTTATTTTCATTCATTTCAAGGTAGTTACTGATTTATTTTGTGATTTCCTCCTTGACCCACTGTTTGTGTAAAAATGCATTGTTTAACTTTCATATCTTTGTGCCTAAACAGTTTCTCTACCCTGTCCTGATTTCCAGCTTCCATCCATTGTGGTCAGAAAAATTAACTTATATAATCTCAATCTTTCTGAATTCTTTGAGAATTTTTCTGTGGCCTAGCATGTGGTCTCTCGTGGAGTATGATCTATGTGCACTTGAGAAGAATGTATATCCCACTGTAATTCATTGTAGTGTTTTTTGTATGTCTATTAGTTCCAAATCCTTTAATGTACTATTCAAAGTTTGTTTTTTTATGGATTCTCCTTTGAGATGTTCTGTCTAATAGTGATAATGGTGTGTTAAAGTCCCCCGCTATAATTGTAGAGTTATCTATTTCTCCATTTAGTTTTTTTCAGTTTTCCTCATGTATTTTGAGGGACCCTGGTTACTTGTATAAATGTTCATGATTGTTCTTTCTTCTTGAAAGATTGCCCCTTTGTATGCTCTTTTAATTGCCTGGTGCCCTTCAGCAAGGAACATAGAATGGATTGGCTTAAACAAAGGAAATTTATTAGCTTACAGTTTTGGGGGTGGGAAAATAGCCAAATCAAAACATCATCAATGCAATGCTTTCTTCATTGCTGCTGGCAATCCTGGCTCCTCTGTCTCATGACAATACACACACGGCAGTGTCTGCCAGTCACTCCCTTCACTTCCATGTTTTGGTAATTTTAGCTTCTTCTTCCATGGTGTTTTCTCTCCCTTTATATTCATTCCATTTTTAAAGGACTACATATTTGGATTAAGACCCATCCTGAATAAGGTGGGTCATATCTTAACTGAAGTATCCTTATGAAAAGGTCCTACTTACAATATGTTTACACCCTCAGGAATGGGTTAGATTTAAGAACATGTTTCTCTGAAGTAAATATAGCTTCAAGGAACCACACTCTATTCTCTGGACTCCAAAAAGGCATGTACTTTCTACATGTTTAATATATTCATTCCTTCACAATATCTGAAAAGCATTATATCATTTCAGAAGCAATACTTAGTACCGAATTTCATTAAAATCAATTTTAGGTGTGGTCTATTCTGGAAGATAATTCCTCTCTGTGCATCTGTGAAACCTAGAGAACAAGCTTTCTGTGTCCAAAATACCATGGAAGGATAGACATAGGATAAACATTCACATTCCCATAGGGAAAAACTGGAAGGTATACAAGGGTCACAGGTCCTAAACCATTCCAAAACCTAGCAAGACATACCCTGTTAGATTTCAAGATCTGAGGAACATTTATAGAATGACATTTTGTCCTCAGGGCCTGATGAAGTAGCATTCCACCTTTTCTAAAAGGTTGCACAAAGGCTTGCTCTCCCTGAACACTGGGGTGAGGCTCAACCCTCTCAAAGCATTCTGCTGTCAGATAGAATCTCTTCAATCCCCAGGATACAGGCTGAACCATTTCAGAACATGAGGTGGTGGCCAGGCCCTCCATAATCCCCAGGGCACAGACCCTGCTCTATGAATTATTGAGGTGATGTCCAGACTCTCTGCAATACCAGGGTATATGTTCCACACTCTCTGAAAACTAGAGTGGCAGCACTTTTCCTGAACAATGGTTGAAAAGCCTGCCCCTTCCAAGCACTGTTGCAAATTCACACTTTCCACACAAATGTGTGGGCCTACTCTATTGGCCCAAGGATATTTCTTCAGTCCAGACAGCTTCCATTGTTCTGTGCTTGAGTTTTCCTTTAATCTGTACCTTTTCTGTCCCTTTTAATTCAGCTTGGCAGTGGTTCCATTCATACAGATCTTGCAAAAATGTTTGGTTTGCAGTTTATACACAGTGATTGAAACCAGCAGAACAAAGAGCTTTCTACATATCATTCATGGATAACTGAAATTCCAATTCTGACTTTCACTGAAATGGCTGAATGGATTAATTTTCAGGTAAACCCTCATAAGGAGCCTTATTCTCTGGGAACTTGCTTTAAGGAAGGTCAGAATTTTCCAAACCATCAATTTCTGGTTTCTTTGTGCCCAGGAATTCAGTTCTCAGCTTATCCCTTTCTTCTCACATGTTCATATAAACAGCAAGTAGAAACCAGGCTGCAATTTCCATATTTAGCTTGGAAATCAACTCAGCTAAATGTCAAAGTTCATCACTCTAAAACTTCACCTTCCATCCAACATCAGAATTCAATTTTTCCAAGTTCTCTGTCACTTTAAAACAAAGATTGATTTTCCTCCACTTTCTAATAACAAAGTCACCATGTTCTTCTAAGTCCTCATCAGAAGTAACTTTAGCATCCATATTTCTAACGAACTCTTCAAGAAAACTAGGCCTCTTCTACAAAGCACCACACAATTCTGCCAGTTATTATGCATTTACCCTATTCCAAAGCAGTTTCCACCTTTTTGTTATGTGCTATACCAACACTCCACTCTCCTGGTACCAAAGCCCATTTTAGTTTCTTAGACTGCTCAAATAAATACCATGAAATAGGTTGACTTAAACAAACAGAATTTATTAGCTTACAGTTTTGAAGCTGGGAAAATGTCCAAATCAAGGCATCATCAAGGCCTTATGGCTTATGATGTTGAGCAACTTTTCATGTACTTTTTGGCCATTTATATATCTATTTTGAAGAAATATTGATTCAAGTCCTTTGCCCATTTTTTTTAAATTGGGGTGTGTTTTTGGTGCTCTAGGATTTTTTTTTATCTTTTTTGGAAATTAAACTTTTACTGGACATTTGGTTTCCAAATATTTTTCCCATTCCTAAGGTTAAACTTTTACTTTTCTTTTGATATTCTTTGATGAAGTAAAGGTTTTAATTTTGATGTCACATTCACTTACTGTTTTCGATGTAACTCAGGCTTTCAGTGTAAGTCTAAGATATCACTGCTTATCACAAGGTCTTGAAGGTATTTTATTATGTTTTCTTCCAGAAGTTTGTCAGTTGGAACAAAGGACACCAAAAGAAATGTCAAGGCATTCAAATATAAACGTCAGGGTTGCCAGCCAAAGCACAAATCACACAAGCTCTGGTGGAAAGTTGTTTTACTCACAGAGAGAAGAGACAGAGAAAGGTCAGCTTCAATATTGGACATTGGTTTTCCATAGTAAGTAGGTTTCAATCAGTGACTTAGGCAGGCAAATGTTCTATGTGTAGCATCCTTTTCTTGTGTTCATGAGTTGCCTAAGTGAAGGAATGCCACTGCCTCCCTACCAAGGAAAGATGTACCACCAGAATATGAACAGTATGTCATAAAACATACCTACCAAAATCACACTCTTTCCAGTGAGTGTTTACAGATGCTCAGGAAAGTAGGGGAAGGAATATACAGGCAGTTGCCTTATCTACTAGGGGTTCCTGTTTTATCCTACCAGGTGGACACATCTGGTCTTGAGCACATGCTGTGTTTGTGGTCCCCAGAGAAAGGCTGCAGGCCACACTAGGACTTATCCCTACTAGAGTCTACCACTTCACTTTTCATGGGACCCCTAGACAAACAAAATATTTTGTTATACTTATCATCTATTTTGGATGGTGAGCTATATATCTGAGGCATGGTATACAATGGTGATAGATATCACTTTTGTGTACCATTTTCCAAAAATCTTTAGGTGAATTTTGAGGAGGACTTCTAAAGTCATATTCCCATTATGGTGGTCAAGCTTGCTTGAACTTCTCCCTCTGTATTAAAAACATGAATTACACTGAGCTTTAACTGGGAAAGGATGGAATTCAACCAGTTACCTGACCCATTGCTTAGCCAAAAGTAACTGAGTAGGTTGAAGGGTTGTATTTCTCCAATTTTGTGGAATACTTTAACTGCATTTTTTATATCTTCTATGTGTCTACCTTTTGTTGAAACAGTGCCAGTGAGAAAACCACAATATTTGATGAATTAAAACAAACCATAATATTTGGTTATAAAAGTCATTAGGAATCTCTCCCGGATAAGATATAGCTGTTTATATTTTTTGTTTGTTTGTATTATTTTGTTTTGTTTTTTGAGGTAACAGGCACTGGGAACTGAACCTGGGACCTTGTATGTGGGAAGCCAGTGCACAACTACTGAGCAACATTGGCTTCCTAGAGTTGTTGTGGTTGTTTTTTTTTTTTTTTTTCATTTGTTTTGTTT
>JAQZBX010001671.1:0-18997 GCA_029593785.1 Cabassous unicinctus | reverse complement strand
CTTCAAAAAACATGTCTCCCACTTCCAATGGAGTCAATCATACTTGTCTATATAGTGGTTCCTTTGTTATACATCCAGTAACCTGGTGTAGTCCACCATGTTGAGAGGTTGGCTCGAACAATGTGGAGAGACATTCAGCCATTTCAATTTAAATGATAATAGAGCTACTGATTGGTATGGTTTGTAGACTTCCAGTTCTTTGGACATGTTCTGCCAGTATTATTGTAGTATATTGATTATTATTAACTTCACAACTTACTTCTTACAAGTAAAAAATGCAAATGCATAAAAAGTAGTAACACATTTTTGGTTTTGGGCACACAATATATAAATATATAAGGGGTAACAAGTACAAAAATGTAGGGGGAGAGAGGGGTATAGGAAATATATATATGTATGTCCTCATAGTTAGGGGAAGGAATGTATTTATATACTGATAAAGTGGTCAGTTCAGAAGAAGACAAAACACTATAAATATACATATGCACATAAGGGGAGAATTAAAAGTAAATGAAGCAAAAATTGAAAGATTTGAAGGAAGAAATAGTTGGTTCTCCACTAATACTAGGAGATTTCAATCCACTACCTTCAATAATGGATAGAACTTGTAAGAATTATATCAAAAATGATATAGAAGACTTCAATGATACCATGAACCAACTATATCTAACAGACATGGACAGAACTGGTCACCCAACAACAGCAAAATAAACATTCTTCTCTACTGAAAAAGAGATAGTGCAAAATCATCTCAATTGTTTAAGAAAAGTCATTTGAATAAATTCAGCCCACTCTTTTAATGAAAACATGTACAAAGCTAAGAATAGAATGAAAAATCTTCAGCACAAAAAGGGCATTTATTAAAAATTTAAAGCTAATCTCATACTCAAATGTGAAAAACTAAATGTTTCCCTCTAAGATTATGAAAATCACAAGGATGCCCAGCTGCCAGTTATTCAACATTGTACTGGAAGTTTTAGTCACTGCATTAAGGCAAGGAAAAATGCATCCAAATTAGAAAAGAAGAACTAAAATGTTCAATATTTTCAGGTGACATTATATTATAATCAGAAATTTCTAAGAAATCCAAAAGAAAGATACTAGAGATAATAAAAATATCAGATAATTGGAGGGGTACAAGCCCAATAGTCAAAAATCAGTACTGTTTCCATGCACTAGTAAAGAACATTCTGAAGTGGAAATAAATGCAAAAATTCCACTTACAATGGTAAGAAAAAGAAATATATAGGAATAAAATTAACCAAGAATGTAAAACTTTTATGCACACAAAACTACAGAGCATTTCTAGAAGAAATAAAAAAAGATCTAAGTAAATGGAAGGACATTCATGTTCATGGATTAGAAAAATAAATATTAAGAAATCAATTCTATCCAAAGATATTTACATATTCAACCCAATCCCAATTAAATTCCAATGACATTCTTTGCAGAAATGGAAAAGTCAGTCATCAAATTTACATGGGAAGGTAGGATCCCTGAGTCATCAAAATTATCTTGAAAAAGATAAAATGAAGAGGGAAGCCTCACACTTACTGATTTTAAAATGTAATACAAAAATTCAGTAATTAAAATAACATTGTAATAGCACAAAGACAGACATAAAGAGCCATGCACTTGAATTAAGAATTCAGAAATATTCTCTCATATTTGTGCATTGATTGTCAAATCCACTCAATGTGGTATGATTAGGCTCTTCAACAAGTGATGTTGTGAAAACTCAATATATATATGTAAAAGAATGAAGATGGACCTCTACTTCATAATGCATACAAAAAAAAAAAAAACCCCAAAAAACTCAAAATATATCAAATGCCTCAATAGAAGAACCAAAACTAAATCTTCTGGAGGGAAATGTGGTGAAGAATATTCAAGACTTTGTGGTAAGCAATGTTTTCTTAGACTTTATAGCAAAAGCATGAACTTCAAGAGAAAATCAGTAGAGAAACAGACTTCATTGAACTTAATACTTGTGAATCAAAGGAGTTCATCAGAAAAGTACACATAAATGTTCTAATTAGGAGACAATATTCGGAAACCACGTATCCAATAATGATTTAATTTCTAGAATACAAAATGAAATTCTGCAGATCAAAACCAAAAAGCCAAATACATTTTAGAAATGGACAAAACTCTTAGACAATTCACTTAAAAGTAATACAAATAACCAGAAAGTACATGGATAGTTGCTCAACACCATCAGCCATTAGGGAAATTCCAATCCACTAGAATGTCAACTGTTTAAAAAAAAAATCACTTTTTGTGTTAGGGAGGACATAAAGAAACAGGAACACTCATTTATTGTTGAGGAAATGTAAAATAATGCCACCACTGTGGGAAATAATTTGGCAGTTCCTCAGAAAATTATGAATAGAATTATCATATGACCAGTAAATCCCACCTATTGGTATCTACTCACAATAGTTAGTAGCAGAAGTTAAACAGATATTTAGACACCAATGTGGTAACAGCATTGTTAACAGACACCAAAGACAAAAATGACCCAAGAGTCCTTCAACAAATGATGTATACACAAATGTGGTATGTACATACAATGGAATATTATTCAGCCATAAAAAGGAATGAAATTCTGATACGTGTAACCACATGGATGAAATGAACCTTGAAGACATATTTTGTGAACAATAAGCCAGACAGAGGCAAATATTGTATCAAATCATTGATATGAAATTATTAGAATAAGCAATTTCATAGAATCAGAATGTAGAATACTGGTTACCTGGGGGCAGGATGGCAAAGAGGAATGGAGAATTAATGCTTAATAGATATATAATTTGTTTGGGTGATGGAAATGTTTTGGTAATGGTTGGGATTGAAGGTAGAAATTCATTGTGAATGAAATTAGCATCACAAAGTTTACATTTTAATATGTTTAAAGGGGGAAATATTAAAATTTATGTATTAATAAATAAATTTGTTTAAATATGCATAAGACCGTACATAGCAGACATTGAACTCTAATGTAAACTATGGACTCTAATTAATATTACAATTATGAAAATATTCTTTTATCAATTTTAACAAAGTTTCTACACTAGTGCATATTACTATTAAAAAGAGGGTACTTTAGGACACTGTATATCTGCACGCATATTCTGTAATAACTTTTAATTTAAAAATATATATTTTAACATAGTACACAATATCAGGGCAATGTGTAATGAAGAAGGAAACTGATAAATTTAGTTAAAGAATTGTAGCATATTTAAATTACCCAAAAATTACTCTGCACTTCCACCCTAGCAACAGACATGTAGATTGGTGGCCCATGTTCTTGGTGTATGGGGAAAAATTTACACATTGACTACAAGAATTGTGAGTATGTCCTTTAACCTGTCTGGTGTCTTCCTTAGGAATTGACTCTGGTGGTTGCTTAAGAAACTCATGTCTTGGAAATTTCTCAGAGCTCTAGAGAATACCTTCTGGTTGATATTTTTTAAATACCAAATGAAATTATAGTGGTTGAAGCTGCCTAAACAATGAATGATAGATGGGAAAGCAGCAGAAAGACTGAATAATGTGATAATGAAGAAGCTATGGAAGGTGATACATGGGGAAATAAAGCCTTTGAAAAGCCTTTTTGTATAACAGGCAATCAAAAAGACCACATGCATGTATAAGGATAACTGCATTCTCAGAAAAGTCCAGAGAAGACTTTTTTCTCTGTCTGATGTTTAGGCTCTGTCCAGTCAATAAGAAGAATTGTAAAGTTGTAAAGAGTCTGGCCTAGTGCTCAAGGAGTGTCTCAACACAGAGCAAGGAATGGATCAGTATTTTCTTTTTGCCACACTCTTTTAACTGAGTCACTCTCATATCACAAGCAAACCACTAAACTAATGGAATAGAGACTTGAGTGACCACAAACAACAAAGAATGCAGTATCTACAAAAAAGATAGGAACTCAAAAATAACCAAATGCATCAACAGCAAAGAACAAGAAAATATGCCTAGGAGAAGATAGAATCTAATTTCCAGTTATGCCACATTATATTATTCAAAATGTCGAGTTTCAATTAAAATTTTAATCATGAAAAGATATATCCCATTTGAAAAGTATATCCCATTTTCAGCACAACAAAAATATATAAAAACTGCTCATGAAGAAATTCACTTATTGATATATCTAGAAAAAGTCTTTAAAACAACTCTTTATATACTGTCAAAGAGTAAAATGAAAATATGGGTAAAGAACTAAAGGAAACCAGAATTATATCTGAAAATTAGAGAATAATAATAAAGATGTAGAAATTATAAGGAAGTTAATAGAAATTATGTGTTATAAAATACAACACTTTATGAAAAATTCACTAAAAGGATTCAACAGAAGATTTCAGCAAGCAGAGGAAAGAATCAATGAGCTTAAAATTTGATCAATAAAGATTATTTCATTTGGGAAGCAGAGATAAAAGTAAATACTGAAAATCAACATAGCATGAGATTATATGACATCTTTAAGTGTTCCAAAATATGCATAATGGAAGTCACAGACAGGAAAGACAGAAGGGGACAAAAAGTATATATAAAGAAATACTGATGAAACTGTTGCTAAATCACACAAATTAAAACTAGAGATTAATGTCACTTGAATATATATACACAAAAATCCTTAACAAAATACTAAGAAACACAATACAGTGTCATATTTAAATAATTGTACAATATGACAAACTGGGATTCATCACAGTCATGAAAGGGTGGTTCAAATGTGAAAATCAATCAGTGCAATATACCACTTTTATTGAATGAAAGAAAAGAAATATCATTATCAACTCATTTATTTGGGTTGATAAAGTCTAACCCTTTTGACAAAGTCTAACCCTATTTCCTTCTTAAAAATTTTTTAAGAAACTTGGAAATAGGGAAATCACATCAATGCTATAAATGGAACCTATGAAATCCTCAAAACTAAATACATGCTTAATAATGAAAGACTGAACACTTTACTAATAAAATCAGGAACAAGATAGGATATCTGTTCTCCTAACTAATTATTCAGCATTTTACTATCCCAATGTGGGAGCACTTTGGTTAAAATACCTTTGAAACAGTTTGTAACCTGCTTTGCTCTGCAAGCAAAATACTGCTGTTTGGGAAAAAGCTGTTGTTATCAGTTCTTGCTGAAAACAATAAGAACTTTCTTACTTTACACTGTTACTTAGTTATAGCTTTCTGCCTCTCCATTGTCTCCTGTACAACCCAAAATTTTCTGCACCCTTACATATACAGCATATCCTTGAGCATGCCTCCTGATATAGCTAACTGTATATATATTTAATGAGTTCCAATAATGAGGCTTCCCCCAAAGAATACTAAGCTTCAGAGTGTTTTCATTTTCTTCCTGTAGTAACCCAGGTCATTAGAGGACAAAAAGATAGAAAAAGCATTCAAATAGAAGAAATAAAAGTATCTTTATTTACAGGTGACATAATATAACATATAGCAAATCCTATAGAATCCATACATTAAATTCACACACAAACATGCACACACATGCACACATATACATAATTGTAAGAGATAATTAGCAACTCTTCCAAGAAAATGGCATCAAATCAGGTAGGCAAAGTCTGTCCCTCTCACAAAGATAAGCAGAGATAAGGCAGGGACCTATCTAAAGGAGCTGCTTTGGATGTATATAGAACAGGAGGGTGTTCTGGTCCTCTAGTAGGGTAATGGAAAGATGAAGAAGCCAAGGGAAAACTGGAACATAGATAGGAGGAAGGAAATAGAATAAGAGGCATGAATTGTCAATGTGAAACCTTATCATACACACAAAAACAGCAGCAAAGTAAAACCCTACAGTAGAAAGAGAAGTTAGACAACTGAATAAACCCATCCAGACAAACAGATGCTAGACACCAACAAAAAATTACAAGCCATACTAAGGAACAGGAAGACATGGTCCAGTCTAATGAACAAATTAAAAATCAGGAGGAGATGCAGAACATGGAACAATTTATCCAATATGTCCAAACAAATATCATGAATCAACTTAATGAAACGAAGGGTGAAATTAAGGGTATTAAGAAGGCACTGGGAGAACATACGGAAGAAAGAGCAAACATATATAAAAAGATAACAGATGTGACGGCAATGAATGGCACAATACAAGAAATAAAAAGTACACTGGAAACACAACAGCAGATTTGAACAGGCAGAGGAAGGAATCAGTGATGTGGAAGACAGTACATCTGAAATCAGACAGATAGCAGAGCAGATAGATAAAAAGCTAGAAAAAAAATCCGGCACAGACTCAAGGAATTGAATGACTACACAAAATGCGCAGACATATGCATTATAGGCATCCCAGAGGGAAAAGAGAAGGAAAAGGAGACAGAAGGAGTGTTGGAGGAAATAATGGCTGAAATTTTCCCAACTCTATTTGGGGACATGGACCTATATGTCTAGGTAGTGCAGCACACCACAAATAGTATTAATCATTATAGCCCTACCCAAATACATATACTTGTAAAATTGTCCAATGTTCAAGACAAAGAGAGAATACTAAAAGCAGCAAGAGAAAAGAGATCCATCACATACAAGGGAAGCTGGATAAGATTAAGTGGTGATTTCTCATCTGAAACCATGGAATCAAGAAGGAAGTAATATGACATAGTAAAGGTGTTAAAAGAAAAAAAAATCTTCCAGCCAAGAATTATCTATCCAGCAAAGATGGCATTCAAATTATTCACAGATAAACAGAAATTAAGAGAGTTTGTCAACAAGAAACCTCATCTTCAAGAAATACAAAAGGGAGTTCTGCAGGTTGAAAGGAAAAAACAGGAGAGAGTTGGAGGAGAGTGGAAGAATAACTAAAAGGATAAAAATAGAAATAAAAACAACATGTGGTATACATAAACCTAAAGAAAATATAGCCTATGTAAATAATTCCTTGACAGTAATAACACTGAATGTTAATGGTTTAAACTCTCCAATCAAGAGATGCAGATGGCAGAATGGATAAGGAAACAAAGCCTCTCTAAATGCTGTCTACAAGAACATCACCTTAGACCCAGGGAAACAATGAGGCTAAATGTAAATGGTTGGAAAACAATTTTACATGCAAACAAAAAACAGAAAAGAGCAAGAATAGCTTTACTAATATAAGACAAAACAGACTTAAAATGCAAAACTATTGTAAGAGACAAAGAAGAACATTATATATTAATAAAAGAGGAAATCCATCAAGAAGAAAGAACAATCATAAACATTTATGCACTTAACTAGGGTACCTCAAAATACATGAGGCAAATATTAGAAAAACTAAATAGAGAGATAGATGCCTCTACAATTGTAGTGGAGGAGTTTGATACATGATTATCACCATTAGGCAAAACATCTTGACACAGAATCAACAAAGAAACAAAGACCTCAAATACTACATTAGAGGATATGGACCTAATAGAAATTTACAGAACATTACACCAAAATACTGCAGGATACACATTTTTCTCAAGTGAACAGGGATCATTTTCCAGGATAGACCACATTCTAGGCCACAGAACAGCTTTCAGTGGATTCAGAAAGATGGAAATTATTAAAAGAAATTTCTCTGAACACAACAAAATGAAGCTGGAAATCAGTGAGAGCCAGAGAACAAGATTAGGCACAAAGATATGGAAGTTAAACAACACATTCTTAGAAAATGAGTTGGCCAAGGAGGAAATTGTAAAAGAAATCGGTAACTACCTTGAAACAAATGAAAAGGACACCATAATGTATCAAAACTTCTGGGATGTAGCAAAAGCAGTACTGAGAGGGAAATTCATAGACTTAAATGCCTATATTCAAAAAAGAAGAAAGAGCTAAAATCAAAGACCCAACTGCACACTTAGGAATTAGAAAGAGGACAACAACCTGAAACCAAAGGAAGTAGAAAGAAATAAATAACAAAGATTAGAGGAGAGCTAATTGAAATTGAAAATAAGAAACTACCAGAAAATATAAACAAAACCATAAGCTGTTTCTTTGAGAAGATTAATAAATTCACAAATGCTTAGCAGATTAACAAATAAAAAATGATCAAAGATACAAATATATACAACAAGAGATAAGAAGGGTATATCAACACTGACCCCACTAAAATAATGAGTATCATAAGATGAAAGGTTGCAAAAATTATTTGCCAAGAAGATGGATAATTTAGAGGAAATGGGCAAGTCCCATGAAACACACCAGCAGCCTGCATTGGCAAAAGAAGAAATTGATGAACTCAGCAGACCAATCACAAGTAAAGCAATAGAATCAGCCATAAAACACCTCCCAACTAAGAAGAGCCCAGAACCAGAATGCTTCACAGGTGAATTCTACCAAACATTCCAGAAAGAACTAACACCAATTTTGCTTGAACTCTTGCAAAAAATAAAAGTAGCAGGAACATTGCCTAACTCATTCTATGATGGGAACATTACCCTAACAACAAAGCCAAGCAAAGATTCTGGAAGAAAGGAAAATTACACACCAATCTCTCTAATGAACCTAGATGCTAAAATCCTCAACAAAATACTTGCTAATCATATTCAACAACATATGAAATGATTTATATACCAAGACCAAGTGAGTTTCATCCCTAATATACAAGGATCGTTCACCATAAGAAAATCCATCAATATAATAATCCACATAAACAGATCGAAAGAAAAAACTCACATTATCATCTCTATAGATGCAGAAAAAGCATTTGACAAATACAGCACTCTTTCCTCGAAAAAAAAAACACTTCAAAGATAGGAATAGAAGGAAATTTCCTCAAGAAGATAAAGGATACATATGAAAAACACACAACTAATTTCATATTTAATGGCGACAACCTAAAAGATTTCCCTCTAAGATCAGGAACAGGACCAAGATGCTCAAAGTCGCCACTCTTATTTAACATTGTGTTAGAAGTACTTGCTCGAGGACTTAGTCAGTAAAAAGATATAAAATCATCCAAATTGGAAAGGAAGAAGTAAAAATTTAGCTATTTCAAGATGACATGATCCTATACATTTAAACCTCTGAGAAATCTACAAAAAAGCATCTAAAACTTATAAATGAGTTCAATAAAGTGGCAGGTTACAAGATCAATATGCAAAAATTGTTAGAACTTCCGTACACCAATAATGAGCAATCTAAGATGGAAATCAAGAAAAAATTCCCATTCACAATAGCAACAAAAAGAATCAAATACCTAGGAATAAATTTAACTAAAGATGTAAATGACTTGTATGCAGAAAGCTACACAACACTGTTAAAGAGAATCAAAGAAGACCTAAATAAACAGAAAAATATTCCCTGTTCATGGAAAGGAAGACTAAACTTCATTAAGTAATTTAACCAACCAAACAGACTTACAGATTTAATGCAATCCTAATAAAAATTACTCAGCATTTTTTACAGAATTGGGAAAACTAAATAAGGAATTTATTTCAAAGAGCAAGGGGTCCTGAAAGGCCAAAGACATTTTGAAAAATAAAAATGGAATCGGAGGACTCACACTACCTGACTTTAAAACATGCTATAAAGATGCAGTGGTCAAAACTGCATGCTAATGGCACAAGGATAAAGATACTGACCAATGAAACTGAAATGAGAGTTGTGATAAAAATCCTCACTTATATAGTTAACTCATATTCAACAAGGCCACCAAGACCTTTCAACTGGGAAAGAATGGCCTCTCCAACAAATGGTGTTTGGAGAACTGGATATCCATATCCAGAAGAATGAGAAAGGAACTCCTTCTCACATGATATGCAAAAATTAACTCAAGATGGATCAAAGATCTAAATATAAAAGCCAAGACTATAAAGTTCTTGTATGATAATGTAGGGAAATAGCTACATGATTTTGTATTAGGAAATGGTTTCATGACCTTACACCCAAAGTATGAGCAACAAAAGAAAAAATAGATAAAGGGACCTCCTCAAAATTAAAAAAAAAATTCCCCCTCAAAGGAGTTTGTTAAAAAAATGAAAAGACAGGCTACTTAATGGGAAACATTTTTTGGTAACCATAGATCTTATAGGGAACTAATAGCCAACATATATTTAAAAAAACCCACAACTAGAAAATAAAAAGACAAAAAAATTATTTTGAAAATGGATAAGTGATTTGAATAGACACTTCTCCAAGGAAGAAATAACAAACGGCTAAAAAACACATGAAAATATGCTCAACATTACTAGCTAATAGGGAAATGTAAATTAAACTGAAATGAGATATCATCTTACACACATTCGAATGGCAGCTATTCAAAAACAGAGAACTACAAGTGTTGGAGAGGATGTGGGGGAATGAGGACCTTCATCCACTGCTGTTGGGAATGTAGAATGGTCCAGGCATTGTCAAGAACAGTGTGGCAGTTCCTTAAAAAACTATCCATAGAACTGCCTTATAATCCCACAATTCACTGCTGGGTAAATACCCAGAAGAAGTGAAAGCAAAAACACAAACAGATATATGGCCACCAATATTCATATCAATATTACTCACTATTGCCAAAAGTTGGAATTAACCCAAATGCCCATCAACAGACGAATGGGTAAACAAAATGTGGTACATACATACAATGTAATATTACTCAGCTGTAAGAAGGAATAAAGTGTTAACACACAGGACACCATGGATGAATCTTGAGGACCTTATGTTGAGTGATGTTAGCCAGGCATTGAAGGATGGACACTATATAACCTCACTGATATGAATTAAGCAAATTGAGCAGCCTCACGGAGCCATTGTCTGGAAGATAGGTTTCCAGAAAATAGAAAGGGAGAAAAAGGTTGTGAGACAACACTCATACGGACATAATCTATGGTAAAGTGTAAGTGTTTAGTTGCATATTGAAGGGATGTGACAGGAGGGTATTGACATTATCGGGCTGGGTGGTGCAGGGTTGTCAGGTGGATAGATTGGGGAGTGTGGCTTGGAAGTTTCAGGGAAATGAGGGGAGGGTTGGGAAAGGGACCAGGTGAACACTGGGGATTTGCCGGTATGAGGTTGAAAGTACAAAGTTGGGAATTCTCTTATGGCAAAATGACAGGTTACTGGTTTAGGGTGTAGGATGGGGAGGCATTCAGGACAGGGAGCACTGGAACAGGCTTCTAGGGAGGGTGTGAATAATCATTTTGTCATAATGTGTTTTATCAATGGGTGCATAACCACATAATGAGTGGGAAGGAGTTGGACTCCCATAATTCGGGGGACAGATTTGTTCAGAAACAGAGAGTTGGGATTTGAGAGCATGGGTGGTTCCTAATTGGGGAGGACAAACCAGTGTGCCAAGGCCTCAGTGTTTTTGCAAGGAACTATGTACCTTGTCATCCAAGGAGTGAAGCCAGGAGTTTGCCATGGGTCTGGAGGGGAGGGAAAGGAGGAATAGAATAGATGGAACAAGGGGTATTTAGTCAGCAATGGAAGTGTTCTACATGATCTTACAATGATAGACACAGACCATGTTAAATATCATAAAAATTTATAAAACTATATAGTCTAAAATGTGAACCATAATGTAAACCATTAACCATGTTTAGTAGTTATGTTCTACTATGTGTATATCAGTTATAACAAAGGTATTATCCACCTATAAAAAATTATTAATAGGGGACAGAGAAAAAGGGGAGGATGTTGGGTACATGAGAGCCCTTGTGTTCTATATGAGGCTTATTGTGACTTAAAGCTTCTTTGAAAACAAAATGTTAAATAGTAAGATACCAGGGAATAAATGGAAGTAAATGCCACTGTTCAGACAGTACACCAGATATTACAGTGATGAAAGACTAAATGGCAAAAAAATAAAATAAAAATAAAAATATTTTTCATTATTAGTTAATATTGCAATCTTTTAAGTTTATTTATTTTTAGGTTTTTTTTTTTTCAATTTTTTTATGATTACATTTCTTATATTTAAACTTATGATTATTATTTCATTTTCTTTAATTGTATTTGGCGATGTTAATGGTTTCATTTTGGAAGAAGCTTTGGATCACAGAAGGGTTACAATTTGGGCAAGGGAAGATCATTGGTGTGGAGTGTCAATGATGGGGGATACATGGGAAGAAGTTCACCTGGGCATAAATATAAGGTATATAAAAATGTTCAGATGTTCACGGGGCATTTTCACAGTGGGTGGAGACTAACATAATAACTGAAAGAATATTGAATTCCCATCCTGGAGAGCTCTGCCACATTCTCTAAGGGAGCAGCAACAGTTCGCCAAGTGCAGGGGCAGTGACTGGTGAAGGAGGATGATCCACTGATGGGCCCGGGGTATTGATGACTATGCTTATGAGCCTTTGATCTTGAAATTGAAAGAAAACCTGTTGTTCTGGGGTGTCTAAGAGTTGCCACCCCAGAGCCTCCTTGTTGCTCAAATGTGGACTTTCTCTAAGCAAAACTCATCATATAAATGCATTACCTTCCCCCTAGAGTGGGACATGACTTCCAGGGATGAGCCTACCTGGCAATGAAGGATTACTACCAAGGACCAACTAGCCATGCAATTGAAAAAAGTCCTCGAATAAAAGTGGGGAATGGTAAAGACAAATGAGTTTATATGGCTAAGAGACTTCAAAGTGATTTGGGGGATCATCCCAGAAGTAATACTAATGCACATCTCAGCGGGATCTCATAGAGTACCAAAGAGGATACTACCCCAAATAGTAGGACTCCTGAGGGCTCTGGAGACACACACATCTTATTGTCAGGGCTGATAGGTCTGGAGTTTTGTTTCTTGCCAGTGGGTCTTATTTGGATTTTGTGCTCCTGAGAGTGACAGAGTTGGACTCAATTATGTCTTCCCTAGACATGACTCATCTGTCCCTTCTATTTAAACCTATACTTGGTGCTGGAGTTTGAAGGTGTACATCCAAGAAACATGAGTCTTTGAGTTAACCATGTGCCAGCTAGGCTTGGAACCTCAACTCAGTGGAGTTGCAACACCTACTCTACAATTCATTGAACACACCCAGGACAACTAACAAGGAGATGATGATGGGCAACAGCCATGCCAAGAAACAGAGAGAGTCTGCAACTCCAAGCAAGATAGTCCTATCCATCTTCCCCATGAGATATGAGCCCCCTCTCAATTAGAGGTGGAGTGGACATCACCATCCCCAAATCCTCAGGATTGGGAAAAGAACTATGGACTAGAGTGGACTTACTGGTATTCTACTATAGACATATTGTGATTTTAGCAATGGAAGAAATTACAACATTGATGTAGAACCAGTGGCTACTGGAGGCTCTGGGGGCAGGCAGAGGGAGAAACAGTTGTAATATGGGGGATTTTTCATTACTTGGGAATCATCCTGAATGACACTGCAGTGACAGATATAGGCCATAAACCATCACTCTACATGCAGAACTGTGGGGGAGAGAGTGTAGACTACAATATGAACTATGGTCCATGCTTAAGGGCAAAGCCCAGGATGCATTTATCAACTGCAATGAATGTGCCACACTAATGAAGGATGTTTATATGGTAGGGTGTGGGAGGTGTGGGGCGTGGGACATATGGGAATCCCTACAGTTTTTGTGTAATATTTATGTAATCTAAGTATCTTTTAAAAATTTTTTAAAAATTATTATTAAAAAATAAAATAAAAAATAAATGGAATCTAACTACTATAGCATAAGGGAAAATAATTGAAATTCAATGAAGCCAAATATCCTTGCATGTAAATTTATGCCTTACATGTAAATAAAACTCATTGGCCAGAAAGAGTTAATGCAACTTCAAAAGGCACAGTTGTTAATAGTGAAGATCACTTTATGAGTTGAGTGACTCTTGATCATAAAGCTTTCAAGTCTTTAAGATTGTCTAACCCCTACTTCCTGTTTTACAGCTCATTATCTTGAGACTTAAATAATTTCGCATTTCCAAGTTCACATTAGTAGTTAGTTGAACCCTCCAATAGTGTAGCCATTCTCCTACAGTTCAGTACAATTTAAAGCCAATTTAATTACATTTTTAAATTTATTTCCAATGTAAACAGCTTAAAAATGTGGTTTAATATATACCATTTTCCAATGCCAAAAACAATAAAAAAATAAAAATAAAACTTACAACTAATACCACACATAATGGTGAAGAATTTCCCTGTAAGATTGATAACAGGATGAGCATGTACACTCTCAATATTTCTATTCAGCATTGTACCAGAGGGTCTGGTCATTACAATAAGCCAAAGAAAAGAAATAAATACATAGAATTTGGAAAGGTTGATCCACATTGTAAAATATATCTTGTTTGCAGATAGCATGATTCTGTTGGGAAAAAATGTTCTGTTCCACTGATCTATATATTCATCCTTATAGAAAACAATAAGAAATGCTTTGAGTGAATGTAACAAGGTTACAGGATACAAAGCCAATGTAGTTAAATCAATTGTATTATGACAAGCAAAAAAAATTAAAAATGAAATTTAAAGCAAAATGCTATCTACAGTACTGATAGAAAATATGAAATAGTAGGTGTAAATTTTTAAATATATATATATATATATATATGCAGGTATTGTATAAAAAACTAATATATAACTAAATGGAGAAATATACCATGTTGATGGATTAGAGGACTCAGTTTTTTTCCCTAGGTAATTGTATGGATTCCTTGCAAATACATTTAAAATCTATGAGAATTTTTGGAGAAATAGATAAGCATATTCTGAAATTTATACAGAAATTTAAAAAAACCTAGAGTAGCAAATCATTCTCTAATAGAAAAATGCAGAGTGAACACAGTACCTAATTTCAAAACTTCCTATAAAGCTCCAATAATAAAGACTGTGTGGCATTGGCATAAGGATTGATATAGAAATCAGTAGAACAGAATAGATAGCCCATAAGCAGACTCAAATATATGAATATTTTTTACAAAATATCAAAGTAATTCAATAGGGAAAGAGCAAACTTTGCAATAAATTTTTCAAATTTCATATGAACCAAATGACTACCCATATGAAAAAATATGAAACATAAACATTATCTCACAACATACACAAAAATCAACTCAAAGTGGATACCTTTGTGATAAAGCAAAACTTATAAAAATTCTAGAAGAAACGTTTATGACACTGAAGTAGACTAATATTTGTTTTATGATATGTTTTCATTTCGAATGGCTGCCAAAGCAATATACCAGAAGTGTATTGGCTTTTACAATGGGAATTTATTAGGTTAAATTTTACAGTTCTGAAGCTGTGAAAGTGTCGAAATTAAGGCATTATCAAGAGATGCTGCCCACGAAGTTGAAGCTCTGGGTGATCAGGCACATGGCAGGGCATAATGGTGGCCCTGCTCATCACCTAGATTCTCATTGCCTTTTATTCTTGTGTCTCTGTAAGGTTTTTATTCCTCCTTTATAAAGGACCCCAACAAGAGGTCCAAGACCCACCCTCGGTAATGTCTCACTGAAATAATCCAATCAACATGTCCCATAAACACAGGACTGTGCCAACTCCAAGAACATGATCTTTTCTGGGATCCACAAAAAGCTTCAAACTGTCATATGGTACAATAAGCATGAACTATAAGAAAAAGTTAAAGAACACTCACAACTCATTAATAAGGAGCAAATATTCCCCATTTTTAAAATGTGTAAGTTACATGAAAGGAAACTTCATAAATGAAGATATAGAAGTAACCAATCAGAAGATGAAAACAATTCAGAATAATTTACCACAATATATCTCCAATTTTGACAAAAAAGAATATTAAAAAAAAAAAAAAGAACTAATATAACAAGTAACACGGATTTAGAACAACTGGAACTGTATTGTTGCGGTAAAGCTACCTCTCTATATTTTTAATGCTGCTTAGGATTACATAAACTGAGCCATGGACATCAGAATTGACTTCAATCTGAAGCATTCTGGTGTTTCTAGCTAATCCCAAATCCCTCCGGTAAAATGTGTAAAAACAACCTTAGGAAGCAAGTAATTTAAAATAGCTACAATTAATTTTATGTCCTCACTACTCTAGCTCTGAAGATATCAATAATGGGCTTCCAGAAAAGTTGTAAGCCTGATAAGAAACAGATGCTCCTTCTGTGACATTAGTCATCAGGGAAACTACATCAAAGATTGACACACTGGAATAATATCACCCTGCTATTCACATGCCATTCAGACTTCTCAGCAACAGAGGTTCAGACAGCGAATGATGACTCTCATTTGATTGAGTTTTCAAGTACAGGGAATTCAATTCCCACTACTGAATGGGTGTTTCTCAAATATGGCTCTCCAAAATACCTGTTTCTAGGACATAGTCTTTCCATCAAAGGAGATAATTCCTGGGAGAGCAAACATCAGCTACAAGAATAGATCTCTGAACTTTTATGGAAACCTTTAAATATTTATGCTATGCAAAGTGAAAATGATTTTCTGCTGTTCGCATCTCTAGAGTAAAATCATGGCCAGAGGTGACAAATTTAAATGTGTTTCCTCCACACATTCTGCCTCTTGTTCTGCAGGAACAGAGCCATTCCTATATAGCTGGCCAATTCTCCATACTGTTTCAAGTGAGTCTATTCTAAAATAAAATCCCAGATTTTCTGGGAAAAGTTTTTTCAGGATTTAGTCTAAGAGGAAATATTTAGAACCTTATGAACTCTTTCTTAACTGTTGATTTCATTAAATGAATAATCTCTTTCCAAGTGTGTCACATCTTCAAATCAAAAGTTATTTATTCCAAGAGAAGGTCAGTTTGAAGATGGAATTTTTTGTGAATACTGCAAAACATCATGAAGATGATATAAAGGCTATAAAGGTAATTTTCCAATAGCACTGACTTTTACTAAAGGTTATTGATTTCCATATTACACATCATAATTTTCAAGACTTTTGTCATATATCTTCCTCATTCCCATCCATCAAATGATACTAAATGTCATTACCATCAATTAATAGTTAAAAATATTGTGACTCATAGAGGCTAAGCAATTTCCAGGACTTTAACTGAGATTTCTGACTTCTGCCACCATACTTTAATCTTGAGAAAATCTCCTTTAACAATCAACACTAATCATAAGGATTGAAACAAAATTTAAATGCATACAATGTACAGAAATATGAATAGGGAGTGACATAAAAACTAGCTAATAAATTTAGTACAAGCATGAATATGAAGAACCCTTCATGGGATAGATTGCTATTATGATTTGGGTCATAGGAGTTGCTGTAATTCTTTTAAGATACATTTAGGGATGAATCTCCTTGGTCTTATTACATGGTTAAATGTACTTCTATATTATTTCTCTAAGTATCAGTTCTTCTGATCTCTCAATGCTTACACAGTCATAAAATGGAATATGCGAAAGCCTGTGTGTGTCTCCAGCTCTGTGTTGGATATGTTCACATATGCTCTCTCAATTCACAGAACAATCTTTGAGGTAGATGTTACTACTCTGATGTACAGGATGTAAGACACCAAGGAATGTACCCCATATAAAAGGACTTTCAAGGGAAAGAACCAGGATTTTAGCTCATCTTTCTGATTCTAAAATCAATACACTGAACCACTGTTAACAGGCATTTTTGGGATTTTGCAGAAGTCTCTAGGGGAATAACAGAAATAGGGATGGGGAGGTGAGATCAGGGACCTACAGAGTGGCCAAGATTAAGGGGCCCTTCATGAAAGCTGTACCACATTGTCTTAAATGTTTAAGACATCCAAGAAGTATATATATACACACACATGCTCACACACACACACACACATGCATTCCAATGAAAGTACCTCTGAAAGAGTATCAAAAGAGTATTCATTATGGTAGTATCAAAAGAAGATTACTATTTTGGTACTGTTTGTTATAACAATATAGAATAAAGAAATTGGAGGAAAAAATCAGAATAATCTAAAATCTAACTGACTATGACCTTTATTTGCTGCCTGATTTTGGGATTGATACTGAACATCCCTATGCTTCCAATTTCTGGTGTGTAGAATAACTAGAAAAATAATAAAATTAACCATCTCAAAGATTTGTACTAATAAATGAGCCAATGTCTGTGAAATTCTTAGAACACAAAGTAATCAGTAAGTATTTAGCCAATATTATCTTTGTTATTGTAATTCTTACCGTTAGTGTCTGAGACTCTTTACTCTTACCTCATGTACGAAATGGGTTAGCTATTCCAACCACAAGGGTTTTTAGAAGAAGAAAATGAGGTCACACGTACAAAGCTCTTACCTACATGCTGTACACATAGCAAATAATTGTTGAAAGATATGTATTATTAACTATGATAAAGTTAATTCTATTCAGACTAAAAATATTATGAATTCTTTTCAGTAGCTTTTTTTATTCTTTCTTTCATTATCGTCACCAATACCCTGTTATTTCTTATGTCAACTACTACAAATAGTTTCCTAACTTGTTTCTCTATCTCTGATATCCACCTTCTTTCTGAACCATAGCTAATTTTTTCTCCAAGATACACAAAGATCTTCACAATATCCCAATAACCCAAAATTCCTCTTTTTCTAGATTTGTCTAAATCCTTCTAATTATATTCTCAATATCTTCCATGATTCTCCATTTTCTACAAGAACAGCAAATTTCTTAGTTTTACAGTCACAGACTTCCATCTTTTATCTACTTTTCCAGGGTTATCAGTAAATATGTATATTAGCCATTAGTTCTAAATTAGGCACCAGTTAGCACAGATAATCTTCTGCCCTATGTGATAACACGATTTCTTCTTAACTAAAATTTTAACATAATTTCACCTGGGATGCAGTTTTAGTAATCTCTAAGAATTCATAAATTTTTTCTCCAACCTCAAAAATACACATAAGAACTGACAAATCTATAAAAACCTGCCATTATTTTTCATAAGGGGGAAGTTTAAAAAATTCAAGGATGTATTCATAAGAATTTTCCTTTTCAGAAAACATCAGTAAGATCAGATGAAATTCATGGAGAATAGAAACCACATGACAGAATTTGTTCTACTGGGGCTTATAGAGAATCCAAAAA
>JAQZBX010001670.1:0-79918 GCA_029593785.1 Cabassous unicinctus | reverse complement strand
CAACTCCAAAACAAGCCTTCTTTGGAAAAATCAACATTTTACAAATATAAACCTTAACTCACCATCTTTTCCTTAATCTTTATACGATCATTCTTTGACAAAAATATAACTCCCAGCAAAACAAATATTACTCCTTTATCACCAAAGGAAACTTACCTTTTGGGAAGAAGTAACCCAAAATCACTGGCTCAGGTAATTAGAAAGCTAGGTAAGGCTTTGGTTCTGGAGTGAAGGGTTGGAATTCTTGTTTAAATGAACCCAAAGTCAGACTGCTGTGGCTGCCCTCTAAATGGAGACCAGAGGAATTTGCTCTGGGGTGTAGTGCTTCCAGACGCCTCCCTTTGTTCTAAGTAGACTGCTAATGCTAAAATTGCAGTTTGCACTCCTGATCCTGCTAGCTCTGGGAACACGGATGCAGTCTGACAAAGCTTCCAGATTAGATATCCTGATGCAGAAAAACATGGGACCTCCCTTGAGTACCAGTAAAACCAGCCACACGATGAATGTGTACATCTGAACAGCTAGCTATTTGTGATCACATTAATGTTATCTGACCTCATTTGCAAGATATGATAGAGACAATAGGAAAAGAAAATTTTTACTTATTGTGAATGTATTAAGGAATTTAAGGGTGTGTCTATGAATTTTTCTTTCTCCTCTTTTTTTCTCCCTGGTGTGCAGCACAGTGAAATATAGATGAGGGCATAGCATAATGGGATAAAAAATGCTATGAAAAAGTTAAGGCCATGAAGAGTTGAAAAAAACAAAAACAAAACCCTAACAGTATAAATTATTCATGTGTTAAAATGACATGCTTTAATGTATAGGGGGAGTTTATTATCATATGACTTAATGCTGTTCTCCACTGTACAGGGGGTGGGGAACATGAAGCAGGAGTTACTATCTAATCCTGATTTTTAAAAAGGAATTTAAATATGTTTTATGGCGTAACCATCAGTTCTTCCACTGGCTATTTATCTGATTAAGTTTATTTTCCTCTTTATATGTACAAATTAGATAACAGGACACATAGTTTAATGACTGGGATCAAAATCTTTTGGAGGAAGTGAACAAGCCATAACATTAAATTTACAAGCCTCTGGAGAAATTCACTGACATACGCAGTACTACTGAACACATTAATAATATCTTCAGTCATTTCATCTAATGCATAACTTCATCATCTTTCAGCAAAGAGAATCAGATTGTCTTTTGCTTTTTCCAGTGAAGCAAATGAGTGTTTAGGTATTGCCAGGACATGGAATGTTTTCAGTACTCTTGGGCTTAGTTAACTTTCATTTTTAAGTTTCTTATCTGGATATCAGAATGCAAATATATGAATGATAAGAAGTTTATATGTTTAGGACAACTACTTTACCAAGTCTATTTTCCTAATACTCCTTTATTGAAAGTGGTCAGTATTATGACTTTTGAGTTGAGGTCAAGAGGGCTAATAAATTTTCTGGACAAACTTTTGTGATTAGTGGTGACAGTTAAATAATGGGTGTCAGATTTGAAAGTTTTGGTTTCAAAAATGTAACATAATGACAAGAGATAACAGACTGATAATAGGGTGAGAAAATGACTTAATGGGTTTTTAAAATAAAAACTTCCTAATAAAACTTCTGTAAATAAATTTTAATAAAGGAATAACTGGTCGGCCCCCAGGCAAGAGTATCTTGTCAGAAACCAAAAAATTAAGTCTCTTTGACTGGATATTTTTCCTCAAATTTTTGACTAGACCTCATGCCACAGCTATTTCACTACAAAAAAGGAGAAAGCAAACTAGTTATCAGAGAATTAACACTGTTCTGTAGTCCAACAAAACCATGTCCAACTGGGAGCAGAGTAGAGAGGCCTAGCTACTCTTGTTGCACTCCATCATTTTCCTTCTCCACTTCCCATATAAACCCAAAGGACATCACTGGATCTTGGCTTTATTCTTGGCATGAATAAACTCTCATTTGCCAGCTATGGAAAGGGAGAGAAGTGACTCAAAAACCAGCTATATTCCACAGCCTATAAATTGCTGAAGCTATTTTTCTCCTCTTCTTCACTGCTGCCTAGAAAAGGAAGGTTGTTTAGATAAGAATTCTTTCATAAACACATCAAGAGTAAGATTTCCAAAGAACTAGAATTTCTATGGTAACATGGAAATTACAAAGTTACATAAATGCTGAAGAACAGGTTGGGGTTTTGGTCTAGTAATGGCTAACTAATATCTCAGACTTAGACAGTTCTGAGTTTTTATCCTTCATCCCTGACTGGTTAACTTGAGAAAGTTCTCATTTGTAAAGAGGAAGTAATAGATATAGCAAATTTTTAATGAGCATTAAGTAGATTGACAAAGGTAAAAACACGTTAAAAATGACCACATTTAATGCTCACTCATAAATGTTAGTCATTATTTTTGCTTTTGATAACTACTGCATTGAGTAAAACAGATAAATGTATATCAATTTCTATAACTTGATAACTGCAGATTCTGTGTTTCCTCTAAAGTGGGTAGCTATAACTCAACACCATCTGATTGTTGCCAACAACTCTAGCTCTTTTTCTACTTAATCATTCATTCATAGTCTAATTTATTTAACAAATATGTATTGAGCATCCACCTTGTGTTAGGAACTGTGTTCTATCCTAGAGATAAAACATTGAAACTATTAGGCCATCAATGGGCTTAAATTCTAGTGGGATATACTGCTTTGTGTTTTTGTTTTTTTCATGTGTGAGTAATTGCTATTAAACTTTAGGCCTCTCAGGGGCAAGGGTTACTTATAAAAATTATTTGTAATCCTCACAATTATATGTAAGTATTTATTAAATTAATACATAATTGATAATAAATATTATCTCCACTTATTAAATACTGGTCCATTATTTGAAGATTGATAACTTTTCCTGTGGCTTTGAAATTGCATGTAAAATGTCCAGTATCTAGTATAATAAAGGTCAAAGAGAGAAAGAGTTATTTTGGGCCTAAGAAAATCCAAAATGAAAAGAGTTTAAGGAAAACAAATCCTAATTGAAAGCTGTTGAATATGATTTAATGTATAGCACTTATTGCTTTTGGTACACTTCAATAAAGAAAGTGTAGGAGCAAAATGATGAAAATTCCCAATTCCCAAGCTGTACTTCAATAGGTTAAAAATAAATATTTGCTAGTTCATCCTCCATGTTGCACATTACACAAATATACAAACTAGCAATGCATGCAAATTATCTTGGTATGCCGATTATAAAATTGAACAATATATGAATTTTAAAGTCAATATTTGTATTACACATGTCATTAACCCAAAGAAATAGCAATCCTTTTTTCCTCTGCACCTAACCCCGTAGTGGGGCCGGGGGGTGGGGGGGTGGGCAGGTAACTAGTTTCAGCACCATGGACAAAGCACCAAATGCCCTCACAGCCCTACTTGTGAGAGCTACAAGAAATGCTCTTTCAGTAAAAATTTAAAAAATAACTTTATAGTTGCCATCTTCCATCTTAATATGATTTAAAAAGCAATTAATACTGAAGAATGCTCAGATGGATAATATAAAGTTTACACTGTTAAAAACCCTTCTACCTTATAGAAAAACAATATAATGGCCCTTTTATAGACATGCATCATGGTGACAAATGCATTTAAGGTGCCATTAGGTTTAATGGCACCTACTCACTCAGGCTATTATGCTATTCCTTTTAAAGTTAATTTAATGTGTATTAATGGTACAAAATTGATGAAATTATGAATCTAGTTTCCCTGAGCACAGGTTAAAACCAAGGAATAAGGGAGAAGACTGGTTATTAGCTTCCACCCCATTCTTCTTTTATACTACAAAAGATGTCAGCTCTACTCTTGGGAAACAAATGCTCACTGTTAGTAAGTTAAGCCTAAATTGATTTTTATGGTTTTAAACTCAGGTAACTGTCTATGGTTGGGTCATGAAAGGTTAGAAGTTTTCTTCAGGGAAAAAAAATATTCATCCTTCTGAGATTAAATTCATATTTTATTCCATATTTTCAGAGAATACAAATTCTTACGTTCTTCCATTCCTGTATTCAACTTGCAGATTCAACTTACAGGGTCCTTCAGGATATTATTTTATAATTTAACTCTCACATCACCACCATTTATCACACAAAATAGTGTAATCTGAGTTAAAAATTATCATAATAAATACTATTACTATTAAGGTGAAAAATTGAAATATCTAAAATTCTGTTCCCAACAACATTTGATAAAGCAACACTTCAGTTCATAGTATCAGGAAGACTGGAATGTAATTTTCAATTATGACTTGCAAAAATATTAAGAATTAGAAAAATATTCACTTTATGTCTGAAGGAAGTAAAGCGAGAAAAGTATAAACAATACTTATTGCAGTTCATTTAATATTGATGGGTGACTATCAGAAGATATAAATTTTAGCTACTCTTTAGCTTCTCTATCTTACAAGTAAAACGGTCTCCAATCTAAAAAAGATAGAATAAAAGTTGATAAAGGTGAATAAAACTTGGACCAAGTACTAGTACTAGTTTCTCTTAAGGCATGTATTATGTCATGGGCTTTAAAATTTCATCTTTTACATATAGAATTATGGTATCACTGTTAATGTTTGATGGAGAATCTTGGAGATGAGGAGAGATACCAAGAGGATAGAAATGTAGAAATGAAGCATATGGTTCTGACTTTCAAAAACTAGAGAGAAGGAAGAGTCTCTAAAAAACACTATCTGGTGAATCTGAAATGAAACATTGGGTAATATTCTGGCACAAATTAATAAAAAGATGGTTTTTGAGCCCTTAGAAAAGAAAACAGTGATACTCAGGGATCAGCTTGGGTTCCAAAGAATAACTTGGGCCAAACTAGCTTCTTTACTGGTAAGGACTAGTAAATCTAAGAAATGGTTAAGCCAGAAGCCACAAACTAATAAAATTACTTGGATCAGGTAATTAACACAAATAAGCCAAGTGCCTCAGTGTACTATCAAAGGGAATGTTAATTAAGAAAGTGGATGGGAGAGCATAAGGTCCAGAAAGCACTCCTAACTTCTAACTGATGGTCACCATTTTCCAAGAGAATCCAGAAATCTGGAACTTTTATGTGAATCCTCTTGGTTTTTGAATTTTAAAATATAAAGTCTTAAATAATGAATATTCCCTTAATTTTAAAAACAAACAAAATACATCTAGAATGAATTTGGCCACCAGGCTGCTAGCTTGGGACACATGGTGAAGCATATGGACCTTAGTGAGGCATCTGGCAAGGTTTCATGATATCTTTATCAAGAATTTCTGGTTGGGTGACAGTAGAGACATTGTAATTAGGTGAATTAAAATTTAATCTCAATATAAGAATCACTGCATTTTTCCCAGTTTGAATGGGCTACCCTGTGACTAGATGTCCTCATAATTTGGCAAAAAGACCACATAGAAAAATAGTCTGGAGCAGCATTTTAAATTTTATTATAATATTTTATTTTATGATAGATGTAAATATACTATGTGCACATATACACGTCTTCTTTCCTGTTTTCATTCCAGATATTTATTAAAAATCTACTACTGGAATCAAGATGGTTGAGTGAGAAGTTGTGGGGCTCTGTTCCCCTACAGAAGCTTTGAACAGCCAGCAAGAACTGGCAGAAACATCTTTTTGAAATCTCCAGAAAATAGTTAAAGAACTGCAGTGACAGGGTGAGCACCAAATCAACAAAAATGCAACTTAAAAATAGCAGCATCTCCTGGGGTCCTTGGTGGACTCTCCTTCAGCCCCTCATAGGCTCTGTGCAGTGTGGGTCCCTGGTCCAGGTTCCAGAGGGAGCAAAGTAACTCTCATGCACATACTGGGAGCATGTTTGGCCTAATCTGTCCAGTGGCAGCCTGAAGAAATGAACCAGGACACACACTGCAGGCTTGCTCTGCATGTACAACCAGCTCACAGAGCTCTCCTACAGAACACAGTAGGAGAACAGTCAGGTGGTAGCCGCCTGGGGCAAGGGATTGCTGGCTATAGGACATACAGTGCAGTGTCCAAACTATGAGGAAACAATTTCCTAGAGAAGAGGGGGGGTATTTGTATCCATTTAAATGGGGGGATTCCTAGGGCACACACATATGACCAAGGCAAGACACAAGTACAGAAAGGACCATGGAGGCCCCATACTTTGGCATTGAGCTAGTCTCTAAATTCATTGTATGGATAAGCCTGGAAGAAAAGCACTCACCAGGTCAATCTGCAAAGACTGGGAAAGTGTTTTCTTTTATTCCTTCTTTTTATGTTATCTCCTGGCATGCAATGAAAGCTCTGTCAAAACACTAGCTGTATATAAGCTTAAGGAACAGATGCCCCAGAAGTTAAATTCCAGTGAAAACACTAAAATATCAAAACGTCAGGTTTCAACAAAATATTACAAAACATACAAGAAACAAGAAATGATGACTTAGGCAAAGGAGAAGATTAAAGCATTAGAAACCACCAATAATGAGGATCAGACCTGAGACATGCCAGGAAACGTCTTTAAAAAATAGTCCTGAATAAGCTCAAAGAGCTAAGTGAAAACATGGGCAAAGAACAAAAGGAAATCAGGAAAACAAAAGATGAACACAAACCAAATACTAATAGAGAGATGGAAATTATGAAAGGGACTAAACAGAGCTTAAGTCCACAGAAATATAAATTTAAAATTCCCTTGAGGGGTTCAACAGTAGATTGGAATTGACAGAAGAAAGAATCAGTGAACTTGAAGCTAAGACAATTGAAACAATCCAGTCTGAGGAGTAGAAAGAAGAATGAAGAAAAGTGAACAGAGCCTGAGGAACCTGTGAGGCACCATCAAGTGTACCAATATACACATTGTGGGAGTCCAAGAAGAGAGAAAGGCTTAGAGAGAATATTCAAAAGAAATAATGGCTGAAAACTTTCCAACTTTAACAAAAGACATAAATATACACATCCAAGATGCTTAATGAACTCCAAACAGGATAAACCAAAATAAACCCACACTGTAATATATTGTAATAAAACTTCTGAATGCTAAAGACAAAGAATTCTGAAAGCTGCAAAAGAAAATCAATGTGTCATGTACAATAAGATTAAACATGGATTTCTCCTTGGAAACCATGGGGGAAGAGGGCAGTGCAATGACATACTTAAAGTGCTGACAGAAAAAAATTGCTAACCAAGAATTCCATGTCCAGCAAAACTGTCTTCAAAAATGAGAGATTACAACATTCCCAAATAAATAAAAGCTGAGGGAATTCATTACCAGTAGACCAGACCTACAAGAGATACTAAAGAGAGTTCTGTAGGTTGAAAGGAAAGGATAATAGACAACAGATGAAAACTTCTTGAAAAAATAAAAAAACCCAATAAGGGCAATGACATGGGTAAATATAAATGCCATTACTGCTGTATTATTGCCTTGTAATTCCACTTTTATACTTTTTACTCCCTACAGAGACTAAAAGGCAACTGTATAAAATGGAATGATAAATCAATGGTTTTGGACTCAATGTATAAACATGTAATTTGTGACAAGAACTATATAAAGGTGGGGGATAGAGGGATATGAGTATAAGTACGTAGTTTGTGTGTACTATTGAAGTTGGTATCAAATCAAACGAGACTGTAATAGATTTAGGATGTTAAATTTAAGTTCTGTGGCAACTAAAATGAAAATACCAGAGAATATGCAAGCTCATAGAGACAGAAAGTAGAGTGCAGGTTTCCAGGAGGTGGTGGACAAGGCGAATGAGGAATTAATGCATAATGGGTGTCAGATTCCAGTTTGGGGAGATGGAAAAGTTTTAGTAATGGAAGGCAGTGAGAGTACTACAATATTGCTTGGGAGTGATTGAGATGGGAAAATTTATGTTGTATACATGTTTCTACAATTTAAAAAAAGAAAGATGAACTAAAGAGACAATGACAATTAAATGCAATACATGATCCTGGATGATATCTAGCAAGGGAGGAGAAAAGGTTCAAAAGGACATTAATGGGACACAGGAAAAAATTAGAATATATAGATTGTAAGTTTTATATCAATGTTAAATTTCTTGAACTTGATAATTGCACTTAAGGTGGTTACATAAGTGAAGATCCTTGTTCTTAGGAAATGTACATGGCAGTATTAAGTGTTTGAGGAACATGATATATACAACCTACACTCAAGTGCTCAGAAAATGGATAAATAAATAGAAAGATAGATAGAATGAGATGGCAAAAGTGACAAAATGTTAATATTGGTGACTCTGGGTATCTGGGATGAGAAGTGTGTTACCATCCTCAATATGGGGTTTGAATTATTTTTGTAACTGTCCTGTAAGTTTGGAAGTATTTCAAAATAAAATTGTTTAAAAAAACCCTACTATGCCAAGCACTGTTCTAGGTTCTGGGGATAAAACAGAAACAAAAATATCTTTCTTCATAGAGTTTACATTCTATATTTGCCCCAGTTTGGACATTAAATTAATACGAGCAACCAATGATTGCGTCTCTGTGTGTGCTAACTTCATTCTGAAGTTTTTCTATGCCTACAGCATAGGACATTAAATTATTTTGGGTGAAAGGCATATATTACACTGTGACAGATAGGTATCATTAGATTAGTTGAAGCATTTATTTATACATTCATTCAATTTTTCTTGCTACAAAATATTTATTATGCACCTGTCATGTTCTAGATGTTCTTCTGGGGCAAATACTATACATGGGACACAGGGTTAATACGTATAGCCTGAGACATGCTCGAACATTAAATATTTTGGTGTCTGAGTAGCCCAAACATCCCACGTTATCTTTGACCAACCTTTCCCCAAAATTAAACAAATCAGAAAAGAGGATGAAATCATCTTGTCACCTGACAGTAGGTTTACCAATATCAATATCACTTTACCTAAGTGAAACTACCTTGTCTTGTTTTTCAACCTTACCATGCTGTGTTGACCACAATTCCAAAATAAGCAAACATGGTAAAGTCTAGTGATAGATTTAAGAATGAGTCTAGTCTAATCCAATTTCTTGCTTTTCTACCCATATTGGTTAAGGAGTAAGAAAAATGAGTTTTTAAAATTACATGTAATAAAATAATCCCATTTGATTTTATAAATAGTTTGGATTTTTAAAAACAAAGGGTCAGAAGTAGCAGGGGGATTTGGATTGTGACTGTGTTTATTTCTCCTACTATAGATTCAGTCATGGTCCAAGAATCAATATTGTTCACCCTCAGTCTGGGTCTTGCTGGCACGTAAGGCCTAGGAAGATATTTCTCAATTATGTAAGAGTCAGGCCTATGTTTCTTTAAAAGCAAAGTTAGAAACAAGACAATAAACTATTTTAATGTTTGAAAATAGATTATTTAAATAACATAGAATGATGGCTCTGAAGAACACTTTTATAAGCTACAAGCTGTTACAGGAAAACACTGACCGTTTTTCTTAAGAACTGATGAGCGAACATTCTCAGTTACATTTGGTGGCCATAAAAATACATTTCAGAATCAGTAGGAGCACAATGAGTTAAAAGCCCTTAAAAGTGTAGTTAGGAATTCTGTTATTGCCCTTTCCTACTCATCTGACTATCTTATCCCACATAGTTATTTTAAATTTACTTTGAGAAGACAAAGATTTTCTCATTCATGGATTTTTTTCCCAAAGGGATTTGCCTAACAAACCAAATGCCAAGTAGTTTAAGCAAAACTGACTTAACATAATTTTAGAAGAGAGAGTGAAAAAAATCCCTGCCTATCACTAATGCATAAAATGACTCTTTTATGCTTTTATCTGACTTACTTTTACTAACGTATGGAAAAAACACAAAACCTGGTGTTAGGAATGAGTCTGTCACTGGCTAAATTGTGTCCCTGGATGATTCACTTACTCTCTGCCAGCATCTGCAGCTCATCTGTAAAACTGAAGGTTTGGACCCAAGTTTTTTAGGGCTTCAGAATTCAAGAACATATATAGTTATTTGGTCTCAATTGTGATATCACTTTAAAGGTTAATAAATGTCAACTAATTAATAAAATATGATCTCAATATGAGATCATTAAGGACTGTATAGTGTGTTAAAAATAATTTCATTGCCAAATAACTTAATTAACAAAGCAACATTTTGATATCACTGCTCTAAAATCTGAAGCACACCATAAACATGATTTCACTTGGACTCTTCTCTCAAGGGGGCAGGTGCTGCTGCTCTTCCAAATGTCCAGGTGGAGAAAATGTGGTGCAGAAATTACCTGACTCCCTTTGCGCTCCAGTCATCCTTTGAGGAGGAAGAAACAAATATTCTTAAAATATTCTTAGCCAAGTATCTTAACTGAGAATGCTGGTCTAGAAACTTTAAGTTAAAGATTCTCAACTGAAGGGTTCAAATTTGGCCCTCTTCTGAGAAGGCACATTCAGATTTGCTTCTGCTGCCCAGTGAATGGAGGTGCAGGGCCAGCAGAGGAGCCTTGGCTGCACTAATTGCTCCACTCCAAAAAGAAGATGAAAAACAACAGGAAAGTAGTTTTCTCCAAGTGACACTTTCCCTTTAAAGCTGGAAGAATCTCTCCGCATGCACCAATTTAAAATTTCAGATCTCTTCCTTTGTACAACTCAGTTACAGTTTTAAATTAAAAACTGTCAGTAACTACCCAGCATGAGGGTATTTTGAGTACATCAACTGAACCCTTACTGATGAAAAAGAGGTACTCCTTCCTCACCTTAAATAATCTTTATGAAAAATGATCGAGGAAGCAGAAAGGGGACTTTGAAGCATCCACGACTTTGGCCAGGCTTGCTGGTCGGGTTTTTTGGAGACCACCTGTCTTAATTTCCTGGCTGCTAGGTCAATTACCACATTATGGGTTGGCTTAAACAACATGAATTTATTGGCTCACTGGTTTTGAGGCTGAAAGGCTTGCTTCCCCACAGGCGGGTAACACTGACTGGCCTGCTGGCAATCCTTGGGGTTCCAGGGTTTTCCCAACACATGGTGATGTCCTTTCTTTTCTCTTCCGGGTTCCAGCTGACTTCCTTCTTTCCCCTCCTCCCCTTGGCCATCTCTTTATAGGGCCTCCAGTAATAGGCTTAAGACCAATCCTGATTCAGTTGGCTCCACCTTATCTAAAAATAACATCTTCAAAAGATCCTATTTACCACGGGTTCACACACACAAGAAGGAGATTAAGAACATATTTTTCTCCCCTGGGTACATACTCAATCTGCCACACCATCTATTCTTTACTAATCTTTCTTTATCAGAATGGACCATTTCCCAGTCCACCACAAAGGCAAGCAGTAAAAAGAGATCCAAAACTAATGGCCAAGGTGCTAGGAATGGTCAGCCGTGCTTGTTTGCAATGCGTCCTACACGACCTTCTCCATAACCAAACAGGGACGCGGGCTCCCTCAACTTAGTTTCCCCTTAATATCCCATTTTCCATGACCTCTTCCAGTGAGTCCCTGAACACGCAGGATGTCAACCCACCCCCCAGAATCCCCCAAACTCCCCACCCCCCCCACCCCCACTAGAAGGGGCTGTCCCAGGGGGAGGGCGCCAGGACTCCGCCGAGTTGGACCTAAGAAGAACAGGCGCCTTCCCGTGCCCGCGGGTAGCGACTGCCCGCACCGACGCCGAGGTCTTACCCTTTCTCTCCCAGAAGGGCCCCATCGCGCCGTCCAGGTGGCGGCACCTGCGTTCACCCGGGAGGCAGGGAGGATTTGGCCGGGAGGAGGCGCGGGCTTGACCCGGCGCCGCCGCTGGTTCGGGCTCGCGGTGCCAGCCCGGACCCGACACGTGGTGAGGCCGCCGCTCGCGCGCTCTGGCCTCCGCGGCCCCTGGGCCTGTGCGTGGTGAGGCCGCCGCTCGCGCGGCCGGGGCCTCCAACGAGGTGAGGAGAGAGGCCGGGGACCAAAGGGCCGAACCGCTAGGTGGGGCGCGGCGACGCGAGCACGGTGAGGGCCCGGGGTGCCGGGGTCTTGCTCCCGGGGCTTCCGACCTGCGGGCGCGATTCCGGTCGCCAGGGTCCCTGCAGATTACGCCGCAGCCTCTGTTTCCCACCGCTGCGCGGAGCGGGGGTGGCGCACCGCAGAAGCACGGGTTCCCGCCGGTTGAGGGAGCGCAGCTAGGGTGGAGGGTCGCTGTGCGCCGCGCAACCCTTCCCAGCTCCCGCGCGGACGCTCGGCGACCGCTGCGGACTTGGGGCCGGCGTTCCCCTCGCGCTCTTGTGCTCGTCCCCGCGATGGAGATGAAAACCACTGAAAATCGCAGCGTGGAGCTAAGGTGCCATCCGGGACAGTGTCTCCCTGCGAAAATTCCTCCCGCGACCACAGCCTGTATGCCTGGGGGCAGCGAAGAAGACGCGGCCCCAAACGGGAGGGGAAGACTTACCTGCAGCCACAAACTCATCCTGACTTCACCAGTGACCTTGGGCGCCTCATCTAAATGAGGTGTCTCTCTCTTGTTTCCTGATTTCTGACCTGGGAATAAACGTGGCCATTCACATTCAAGCTCTCAAGAGATAGTAGCGATTGCGTTAAAGAACAAAATAAAATACTTCAGGCTTCTTTAATAGCAAGTGCAATATAGATGCAATTTCTACTGAATTTAGTTGAGGTTGGAGGAAACCTCACGACCCTGAGGTTTGTTAGTCCGAATGCAAAATTAATTCATCAGGCCCACTCCTTGCCTTTCTGGGGAAGTAGATTTGTGAAGAGACTTGAGGGAAGATGCCTTCTTCCCTCAGACTTTTCTGACCCCCAGATAGCCCCATCAAGAGCAAACAACTTTACTAAAGCGCTGAGAGTTGGTTTTAAAGGGCAGCCGCCACGGTCTGGCTAAAGGCTCTTCCAGGTGAGTTTCTTATTATTTGCTTACTCTTAGATTAAACTTCATTTTCACCCCGGAAGGGAGCTTTCTGTACAGAAGACAGCTTTTGGAGAACAGCATCCCTGTCCTTGCCCTGTCCCCTCCTCCTTTCCCTGCCTTCCCTTCTCACGCTATTCCCTGGAGTTTAGCACCCAAGGTCGGCTTAGAATAGTACTTACTCCAATTAATGTGTGAGAGAATTTTGTGGTGCAAAATTTAAGGTTGAAAACCCACCAGTCTCACATTACTTAACTTGGCATATGTTAAATGCATTAAACATTTTATTCTGTTGTTGCAGCTCATTTTGGTCTAGTTATCCCTTCTCCTACTCCTTTCTGATCATAAAGCTGAGATTCTAAGATTTCTTCTTTCTGGTGTTTTCTAAGCCTGGGAAATTTCCTTCCCTATTGAAAATGCAGATTAATGGCATCAAGAAACCCCATCACAGCAAAAATCCCTCTTCTGCCAAATATTGACATGCCTAGGTCTTAGTGTGTACCTTGACTCTCTCCATTCAAGGCCTTGCTTGACCTTTGAAAGGAGATGAGTCCGCCTCTTTGGGTTCTGGTTAAAACTCATGTCTGCTCCAGCATTTCCTTCACCAGTTTGGCTTGTGTTCTCTTGGGACTGTGTCCTATGAATTTGGTTTTCTCTCTTCTTTGTCTTTATAATCCAAGCTTCTAGGCCCTCTGCATCAGATATTTTTAGATTATTTCCATTGACTCCCTCCTAGTTCCTTATGATGATGTTGTAAAGCTAGAAAAGGAAGTGCATGTATAAGTGCCATGGACATATAAGTTCATTGGGTTAAAGACAGCCAATCTCGGGGCCTTGTAATTTTACAGAGTCAAATGAAACAGGAGTATCCACCTATTTGGAAGGAAATGTCATTAAATTTTTATTCCAAAGAATTAAGAACACTAGGGGTGTGTGTGTGTGTGGTGGGGGGGTGGGGTGGGGAGGTAGTGGTTGGGAGACGGAAGGGTAGACATGGTGATGATAGGGAGTTCTTGAGTGGGAAAAGTTGACTGAACTAGGAGATGGGAAAGGAGAGGAAAAATGCTGCTAAAAACAGTCTTCATCAGTGTGGGCACAGTACTGTGAAACAAAAGGAGGGGCTCGTGCATAGGAGTTTTGTTTATTACTTATTGTACATATACATTCTCTGCACTGCATCTTCTATAAGAGGACCTTCTAAAATTAAGAATACAATAAATACCTCTAGACAAATATCAAAAGCACAAACTATGTAGGTATACTTCCAGAGACTGGAGCCTTTGGCCTGCCCATGTGCCATCTGTGCCTGGAATCTCAGTACTGCAACTCCTACTCTACAGCTCAGTGGACTCACCCAAGTCACCTGGTGAGGAGACGATGTTGGACAACGGCCATCCCAGGGAATGGAGAGAGCGAGCCTGCAGCTGCAGGCAGGATAATCCCATCCATCGTATCCACTTGGAGGTGGAGTGGACATCACCATCCCAAACTCCTCAGGATTGGGGGAAGAGCTATGGACTAGAGTGGACTTAATGGTATTCTGTTGTAGTCATATTGTGATTCAAGCAATGGAAGAAATTACAGCAGTGAGGTGGAGCCAGTGGCCACTGGACGCTTTCGGGGCAGGGAAGGGAAAAGCAGTTGTAATACAGGGGCTTTTTCAGGACTTGAGAATTATCCTGAGTGACAGTACAATGACAGAAATAGGCCATTTTACATCAGCATACAACATGCAGAACTGTGGAGGAGAGAGTGTGGTCTACAATGTGAACTATGGTCCATGCTTAATGGCAAAGCCCCAGGATGTATATATCCATTGCAGGTGATGTGCCACACTAATGAAAGATGTTTATGTGGGATGTTATGGGAGGTGTGGGGGGTGGGGAACATGGGAATCCCTGTAATTTTGGGGTAACATTTATGTAATCTAAGCATCTTTAAAAAAAAAAACACACAAACTACTGAAACCAAACTTTCTGGGACATAATGCAAGAACACGATGTAATTGCAGAAACTGTTTTAGAAGACACTTTAGAAGAAAGATTTAAACCAGGGGGTTTATAGAATCTTGGAGGTTGAAGGGACTTTAAAATATTATCTATTCCAACCTTTTCAATGTTGCATCAACTATGCTTCCTCTCTACTTGGGTTCTCAGTTCCTTCTGCTAGACCCCAACCCCTTTCCAAAACTCATATGTTCCCAAGCCAGGGCCTATGTCTCATGCCTACCAAAATAATCTTATTTCCCTTACTACTTGACTCTACCAAGATTGTAGATCTGAATTAGACTAGAGAAAATTTTTTTTTGATTTCTCTAGACATGAAAAGGTTATTAAATAATCAGCTCACAAATTGGAGCTTTCATATGGTGCCCAAAAGCCACATGGCCCTAAGACACCCAAAATTAATAGAAAATAAATTCAGTTAATTGACTTGCCAGACTTTTGGGGGGCTCTAGCATATTGTCTTGTGCTAAAAAGAAGTTTAGTTTAGCTCCCACTGTTTTTAACAAAGTATGTAAAGCCAATACCTATCTATAATTATTTTATTCATTCAGCAACATTTATCCAATACCATATTCCAGACCAATGTTGTCTTCCCTTCCCCCTCCTTCCATTTCCTTAAGGCTTGCTTGCATGTCATTAGATTGATATGTTACTCCTCCAAGTTAACAGCATGGGGAAGAACTCATATTTGCTGAGTGTGTACTATATACCAGGTATTAATTAATATTGTCTAATTTAATTATTATATATATCTTTATGAAGTAGTTGCTCCTAGTACACTTTAAAGATGAAAAAAAGGAGGCCCATGACTTATTTACAGTCACAAAGCTAGTAAATGGTGGAGTGAGGATTTGAACCCAAATATTTCTAATTAGTCTGAACTTCTTATCATTGCAGGGGTTTTCTGGAGGCAGTGCTTTTACTCAAAGGAATAAGTTAAATGGGAGTAATATTAGGTGCTATTACAGGATAGGGAGGGAGATTTGTTCAGGTGTGCCTTTTGTTCATGCAAATCAAACATGCATGTAGCTGTCTCCCTTCTTATAGAAAGGCCTGGGCTAGAGTCTAATCAAAATGAGAGAGTCTACAACTGCAAGCAAGAGAGTCCCATCCATCTGCCCCATGGGATCAAAGCCTCCTCTCAATTAGGGGTAGAGTGGGCATCACCATCCCAGAATCCTCAGGATTGTGGAATGAACTAAGGACTAAAGTAGACTTACTGGTTTTCTACTATAGACTTATTGTGACTCTAGCAATGGAAGAAATTATATAATTGATGTCGAGGCAGTGGCCACTGTAGGTTCTGAGGGCAGTGAGAGGGAAATCCAAGTGTAATATGGGGGCATTTTGGGGACTTGGGAATTTTCCTGAAATACATTACAATGACAGATATAGGCCATCACATATCTTGCCATAACCTACAAAATTGTGGGAGAAAGTGTAAACTACAATGTAAACTATAATCCATGCTTAGTGACAGTGCTCTAAAATGTTTTCATCAATTGTAATGAATGTACCACACTAACGAAATATGTTGTTAATGTGGGAAAACATGGGAGGTGTAGGAAGTGGGGCATATGGAAATCCCCTATATTTTTATGTAACTTTTATCTAATCTAAATACCCTTTTTTAAAATACATACTTTGTATTTATGTATGCTTTACATACTTTGTTAAATATATATATATATATTTAAAAAACCCTTGGGAAGACTGGGAAACCCTGTTAGACTCAAGCCACACATATTATGATTAATGTTTGGGGGAAAGAGCTTATTACAATTCCTGGGTCTACACCATGTTTACGAAAAACCATATTAAAATATTAGTCTAAAACTTGTATTCCTAACAGATCCATTGAGTGAAATGGGATGCATGGTGACTTTGAGCAAGCCAGATACCCTCTCTGAGCCTGTAAGTCTTCATCTGTAAAACAGAAATGACAAGTAGAATGCTCCAGGAGATTGTGATGAGTATCAAAGAAAATAAGGGAAACAAAAGTGCTTTTTGAACTGTAATTACATGTATATTATTCTGTGTGACAATAAGAAAAGGTCTAAATGGAAATCACATAGTAAATTGAGTGGAAGAGAACTATTTTAAAATTCAAGTATGCTTTGCTCACAGTCATGACAATTTAGCATTGAAAGGAAATTTAGAGATATTTAATCTCCTCATTTTACAAACGAAGTAACAAATTCCCATAGAAGGTAAATTGTCTACAGTCACATCAAAATCCTTTAGAATATTGTTGAAAATTCTAAAATAAGAAAATGGTACATGGGAATAGGCAGAGTGAGTCAATAATAAATATTTGAGTGCCTGTTATGTGTCAGGCACTGTTACAGGTACTAAGAATATAGTAGTGAACAAAACAGATAGCAAAGCCCTCAAAGGACTGACATCCTAATGGAGAGAGCCAGATAAAAGAAATGTGAACAAGCAAGGTCAGTTCAGGGCACTGATACATGTTTTAAAGAAGTTAAAATAGGGCAGTGTAGTAATGAGTCTACAGGTTTAGCTTTATCCAGCGTGTCTTGAATTGAGACCTGAATGAGGAGATGGTGGCAGCTTCAACAGGAGACACAATGAGAAGTGAAAATATTAGAAACATTTTGGGGATGGAGCTGATGGGATTGACTGATGGTTTGAATGAGGGCCCTATGGGGAAAGGGAAGAATAAAGGATAACACCTAGACTTTTGGCCTGAACAACTGGGTGGATGGGGGTGTAGTTTCCTTAGATGGAGCTTGGTTGTGGTAGTAGTGGTGGTAGTTGGGATGGGGATGGGAGAAATCATTAATTCTGTTTTGGTCATGTGAAATTTCAAATACTAATCAGGCATCCAAGTGGAGCTGTTCAGTGGTAGTCTGGCGCTTAGAGAAGAGGTCCAGCCTGGAAAAAAACATTTGATATTGTTCATCACACAGATAACTTTTAAACCACGTGATTTTTTAAAAAGTGGATACTGTAAAAGATGTCCTTTGGTCAGGCTTCTGTGTATGCAAGGTGGTTCACGTGTCTTAGGTTGTCCCCAAGAACTGAAGCCACCTGAAGCTGCTCACCCACAGGCTAGCAGAGCCATAACCATAGTAACAGTGCTTTGTCAAAGGGGGTAGTGAATCTTCTCTCACCTTGAGGTCTCACTGATGGGTCTGCCATTTTAAAATAAAAAGTGTTCATGACCACATTGTTATTCTTTACACGAAGGCCAACAAGCGTGCTTTAAATCCACTTCAGTTAACTGTTGTGATGAGAAGGGACTATAGCTGCTCCTTTGCAGAAGTGGGCTTTTATTAGTGCATTATGTGTCCAAATACTCCCAACTTCTGAGTTGAACTTAGATGATAATGGCTTCATATTTCCAAGATATGTGAAAAGCTATCAATCAATTTAGATTTTCTTATCAACATTATCTCGAGAGCCTGTTTTTGCTATCTTTTAAATTTTTATTTGGTGTTTAAAAAATTGTTTTTTTTTAAATTGATTTTGTAATCTTCATTTAGGACTCTGGTAGAAGTTGATCAATGTAGTTCTCAGGTAAAAATTCTTTGAATTTAGAGGAGTAAATACAAACCCAGAGATTACGAATTGCAGGTAAAGTCTTTCTGGATGTGAAGTCTAGGATAAAAAAGGTTCCCTACTGTCCTGCATCCCCAGGCTTCACGATGACTTTATGCTCTACCATTGGAGAACAATTTCTATTTGTCCAGCATTGGGTTTTCCTTGTAGTTCTATTTTATTTTTAAGAGTGAAAATATACTTATGTACTATAGGAAATGTGAAAATACAGAAAAACACCAAGAAGAAAAATTCGTTTGTGACTCTTACACAAAGATAAATATTTATAATATTGAGTGTATGTCCTTCCTATATAATATAATTTTAAAATAAAAACATAAGTATACAGAATATTTTGTCTTCTTAACTAATTCTTTTTTTCTGATCACAGCATAATATATAGAAAATTTTAAAAATACAGAAGTGCGAAAAGCAGAAAATAATACTTACTAACCAATTCTATGAGGTAATCATTATTAAAATTTTCTTCCTGCTTTTTATCTCTGAATATATGTAACATATATTATGCATATATATAAACACGTACCATATATACCTGTACGTATACATGTATATGTTTTTGTTAAAATAGGATTCCCTATTTTGCAACTTAATTCTGCATGACTATGGATAAATTACTGAGCCCTACTAAGTTTAGTTTTGTAAGCTATAAACCAAAGGAAGCTGCAAGAGTCAATGAGGTAATACCCATGAGGATACTTTGAAATCTATAATGTGCCTTGCAAGTGTAAGTTATTATTATTCTTTTATCTTCTCCATCAAGGTCCTCTCCATCAAGACCTTCCTCAGCTCTTGGGAGAGCCAATTACTGCCCATTTACCTGTGGTGAGTTTGAGGCAAGAGTACATTTAAGAAATTTGTGAGAGCCTTATGGAACAGGGGTGGCAAATCAGTTGACGCATGTGCACCATTCCACCTTTGAATTCCTAGGCAAACATCACTAATGAGTTATGGCCTGCTGGTTCATATGAGCTCAAAGGTAGCATCACAAGCTTTCTCAACAGGATGCCATAAGCCCCTGTGATTGCTTGCATGACCCTTTGCTAGACCTATTTGCCATCTCTGATGTAGGGTGAATCTCTATATAAGTATGCATGTATTATATTTGAGTTAAGCATATATATCTAAAAGATATGAGATTATACTGTATGTGTTAAGAATATGTGGGCTATATGTATATGTATATATAATATGTGAATTGATATTGTGAATATAAAATATGTGTGTGAGTGTGTGTACATTAAGGGAAACAGAAACTAAGGATTTTAAGGATGTATTTTTAGGCTAGATTTCTTTTCTTTTCTTTCAAACTTTATTTCAAATTCAAAAAATAAAATAGACAAAAGGCTAGCTTTTGATATGAAAATAATCACAATAAAATCTTCTAAAAGGTGTTGAAAGCACAATAGAAATATTATATAGGTCTTCCAGCTGCCAACAAGAGTTACTGTCAGGCTCTCAAGCCCATTAATCAGAATCCGAGTTTCTATTTTAATTGCTGGGAAGACCCCAGCTGGGGTCTTATTTCTTTGGAATAGGATAAGGGCCTGAAAGATTTAGCTTTCCTTAGACTAAGTAAAGACTTAGCTTTACTTAGAAGTGAATATTGTAACTAAATGAGATCGTAAGGAATTTTCTAGTTTAGATCCCTTATGGCGATAGAAATAACGGTAGTGTTTTGGATTGCTGTTTCAGCCATATCCCTTAGCATCTTTCATGTCCTAAATGACTTCTTCCCTTCAAAAACAATTGGTCCACTTATAGAACATCTACTAATATACTGGTCAGTGTTAGGTACTAGGTACACAAAGTCCATGAACTCCCAAAGCTTAGATTAAGTGCTTCTCCTATGTCCTCCATTAGTACATTTTTATGTCCACTGTCAAAATACGTATTACATTGTGCTATAATTGCCTGTAACTCCCACTAAAGTATAAACGCCTATAGGACAGTACTGCTTCACTATGGTGTATTGGTCAGCCAAAGGGGTGCTGATGCAAAATACTAGAAATCGGTTGGTTTTTATAAAGGGTATTTATTTGGGGTAGAAGTCCACAGTTACCAGGCCATAAAGCATAAGTTTCTTCCCTCACCAAAGTTCATTGCCACGTGTTAGAGCAAGACAGCTGCCGACGTTTGCCAGGGTTCAGGCTTACTTGGGTTCCTCTCTTCCCGGGGCTCTGTTTCTCTCTGGGCTCAGCTCCTCTGTTTCCTCCACAAGGTCAGCTGTAGACTATGAGGCTCTCTAGGCTTTGCCTCTCTCCACAAGGCCAGCTGTAGACTCTCAGGCAAATGGTTCATCTCTTTTCCTGGGACCTTCTCTCTTTCCTCACTACCAAGCTCTCTTATTTCCTGGGGCTCCAGCTCAAGACTCCAACATCAGAACTCCAACTCAAAACTACTCCAACTCAAAACTACTCCAACTCTGTCCTTTGCCATGTCTTTTTATCTTTGAGACCCCACCCACCAAGGGGTGGGGCTCAATGCCCTATTGATGTGGCCCAGTCAAAGCCCTAATCATAACTTAATCATGCCCAGATTGACAGACCAGTCTGTTAGATCAAAAATATTGATCTATTTTTGGAATTAGTAACTATATCAAACTGCCAAACTGCTACATATGGTATCTCTATTGTTTAAGCCAGGAATTGGCAAACTTTTTCTGTAAAGGGCTGGACAGTAAACATCTTAGGCTTTGAGGACCATACAGTCACTGCACTCATCTCTATCATTGAAGTGCAAAAGCAGCCATAGACAATATGAAAATGAATGGGTATGACTGTGTTTCAATAAAACTTTATTTTAAAACATACGTAGTAGGCTGAAATTTGCCCAGCACTACTTGGCGTATGGTAGTGTTCAATAGATCTTTAGTACTAGTAGTATTTTAGTTTCGTTGAGTGAATAAATGAAAGCCCAGTTAAACGTGGTATTTTCTTTTATAGATCTTGCGTTCTAGTGGAGAAAATAACAATTGCAATATAGTATGAAAGTCCTGTAATGGACCACATGCAATGTGTTATGGGAGCCCAGAGAACAGGCATCAAAGCCAAACTGTAGGAGGGAGTTATGAAAGGATTCTTGGAAGACGTGGATTTTGGATTCTATTTTGAAGACAGAATAGATGTATATGCAGAAGATTAGAGGGACAAAGGGTGTTTTAGACAGAGGGACTAGCACCAAATGCAAAGGCAGGAAGGCATGAAACTCCATGACACATTTGGAGAACTGCAAGTGGTTTGGTATGGGAATTGCAACTGTGGAAGATGGTAATTGCAGTTTAACTCATCCATCTGTGCCCTAACTTCCTTGTCTTTTTTTCTCTGGGACTTAGCTCTGTTACTCACCGTCTTTCTCCTTATTCTCTCCGTCTTATTAGCTTTTTCAACTTGGTAGAAAAACATGTTCAAGTGTTTTCTACCTTTAAAACTACTATTTCCATATCTATTATTTGTTGTTTACATCACCTCTTTATTAGTCAGGGTTCTCCAGAGAAACAGAACCACAGGAAATATATATTTATGTATCTCAAGAGATTTATTGTAGGAATTGGCACATTCAACCTTGGGGGCTGGCAAGTCTGAATTCCATAGGGCAGGCTGCAAACTGGAAACTCTGATAAAGGTGCAGTTGAATTCTCCAGGGGAAGCTGGCTGGCTGAAGTAGAGGCAGAAATTCTTCTTTCTGTCTTCTGAAATCCTCTAAGACTTCCAAGTGATTGGATGAAGAGATGCCACACATTTGTTCATTGTAGATGCAGTCAACTGATTATAGATACAAATCCATTTACAAAATACCCTCAACAGTAACAATCAGGCTAGTGCTTGCTTGAGCAAACAAATGGATATCATAACCTAGCCAAGGTGACACATGAAATTAAATGCAACCACTATCACCACCACCACCTCCACCTTAACGTCTTCCATCATCACCATATCCACCATCTTCACCATCACTTACACCACTAGCTCCACTGCCACCTGTACCTCCACTACCACTTGTACCTCCACTACCTTCACCACTTTCACCACCTCCTCCGTCACCACCACCACCACTACCATTCACCATATCCACAATCAAACCTTCCAAAGTCCTCTATCCCTCTGTAGCAGTTTGGCAGTTTGATATAGTTATGAATTCCAAAAATAGATACTGGATTATGCTTGTAAACTGGTCTGTTAATCTGGGCATGATTAAGTTATGATTAGGGCTTTGACTGGGCCATGTCAGTAGGGCATTGAGCCCCACCCCTTGGTGGGTGGGGAATTAAATATAAAAGGCATGGCAAAGGACAGAATTGCAGAAGTTTTGATGTTGGAGTCTTGAGCTGGAGCCCCGGGAAGTAAGAGAGCTTGGTCGTGAGGAAGGAGAGAAGGCCCTGGGATGGAGACAAGCCATTCGCCTGATAGTATACAGCTGGCCTTGTGGAGGAACCAGAGGAGCTAAGCCCGGAGAGAAATGCAGCCCCGGGAAGAGAGGAACCCAAAAGCCTGAACCCTGGCAAATGTCGGCAGCTGTCTTGCTCCAACCCGTGGCAATGGACTTTGGTGAGGGAAGAAACCTATGGTTTATGGCCTGGTAACTGTGGACTTCTACCCCAAATAAATACCCTTTATAAAGACCAACCGATTTCTGGTATTGCATCAGCACCCCTTTGGCTGACTAATACACCCTCTAAGTAAGGGATTCTTAATCAGTAGTCCACAGACCCCCAGGGAGTCCATGGAAAGATTTCAGGGGGTCCATGAGCTTGAATTGAAAAAAACCAACTTATTATCTTTATTTTCTCTCACCTGTAACTGAAATCTAGCATTTCTTTCACTTATGAATGTATGCAATAAGTTACAGTAATACTCATTTCATATCGCATTACAGTTGTTGCATATATTGAGAAATAGCTTATGCTTATCCATACTTTGAAATTACCGTAGTTGTTAGACCCGACACTACTTGATTGTCATAAAACTATTGGCCGCTACATTCTGAGAAGGGGTCCATGGTTTTCACCTGACTGGCAAAAGGGTCCATGGAACAAAATAGGTTAAGAACCCCTGCTCTAAGTCAATCATGATGTCTCCCTGTTTTGCAAACAACCTTCTTGAAAGAGTGGTTGGCACTTGCTTTTTCTCCTTGCCAGTCCATTTGCTGCTAAGTCAACTACAGTCTGGCTTCTAGTGTTATCACTCCATTGAATTTATTTGAAATAAGGTCATTGCTTATCATGATCATGATATTGCCACATTCAGTGTATACCTTTGGCCCATAACTTATTTGACCTCTCTATAGCACTTAACTCTGTCTTCTATTTCTTCCTTAAAATTTTCTTTTCCCATGGTTTTTGTAATACTACATCCTCCTGGTTTGCTTCTAATTTTCCATCTTCTCCTTTTCAATCTTCTCCAAGGACTTACTGTCATCTAGTTACCCCTTAAATGTGATAGTTTTCCTTGGCTGTGTGCTGATCTCACAATTTTTGGATGACTATCTATTCAGCATATCATACTCTGTTCCTACATCCAGTGAGTAAGAACAAGGAAATTTGTTGTGAGCAAGTCAGGAGATTTGGGCCAAGAGGTGAGAGTTTGAGAGTTTGGCATAGCTGCTGAAGTAAATGGGAAAGGGAGCTGACTAAGCCTTGCCGGGCAGGGCATGGAGCCCAGCTGAGGTTGCAGATCTTAAATTTGTCTTAAAGTCTCTCAAGATTTCCTCCAGCATCACAAAAATAGGAAAAAAAATTGAGTAGGTGGGTTATGTGTATTAGTCAGCCAAAGGGGTGCTGATGCAAAATACCAGAAATCTGTTGGCTTTTATAAAGGGTATTTATTTGGGATAGAAGCTTACAGTCACAAGGCCATAAAGTGTAAGTTGCTTCCCTCACCAAAGTCTCTTGCCACGTGTTGTAGCAAGATGGCTGCCGGTCTCTGCAAGGGTTCAGTCTTCCTCTTCCTCCTAAGGCTCTGTGGTCCCAGCTCCTTCCCATCTTAGCTGTAGGCTAGCATAAGGCTTGTCTCTCTCCCTAGGGCTTGATTCTTTCTGGGCACAGCTGCTCTGGTCTCTCCACAAGGTCAGCTGTAGACTATCAGGCTCTCTCTCTTCCTGGGAACTCTGCTGTGTCTATGGAGCTGTCTCTATTCCTTGTGTTCTTCTCCTCTGTGTTTATTTCCGGGGGCTCCAGCATCAAAACTCAAACTCTCTCCTCTACCTTGTCATTTTCTCTGTGAGTCCCTGCCCACCAAGGGGGCGGGGACTCGATGTCCTACTGACGTAGCTGAATCAAAGCCTTAATCATAATTTAATCAAGTAAAAGTGAAACCTCTGAATCAAATACAATCTAAATATGCCCAGAGGAACAGACCAGTTTACAAACACAATCCAATATCTAATTTTAGAATTCATAAACAATTTCAAACTGCTACCGTATGTCACTAGAAAAGGGAATAAAATCCCTAAATATGTTTCCTTATAGTCTTCACTGGGACTGTTTCCTAAATTGAGATCATCTCCTCAAATAGTTGAGAGGGTAAGACTCTCAAAGAATAGTGATTTCTAACCATTTTTTTTAGTTACATCATGGCATCCCTTTTGTTTGATTTGCAAACACTTTATTCTGCCCATCCCCCATTTTCAAAATATGTTTTAAGGTTTACATTTATTTTTAAAAAATTAATATAGATTAAAGTTAGATTTTTCTGTTTTAGTTTCCTGGGCTGCTGAAAGTAGATACCATGAAATGAGTTGGCTTAAACAATGGAAATTTATTAGCTTGCAGTTTAAGGCCAAGAAAATGTCCAAATCAAAGCATCATCAAGGCAATGCTTTTTTCCCCTAAGACCTGCTGCCAGCGAACTTGTCTCCTCTGTCAGATGGCAAGGCACATGGCCATGTCTGCTGGGCTCTCCCTTCTCTTTCTGGTTTCATTGCTTTCAGCTTCTCCCTTCCATGGCTTTTTTTCTCTCTCTGTATTCATTGCTTTTATAAAGGACTCCGGTAATAGGATTAAGTCCCATCCTGAATGAGGTGGGTCACACCTTAAATGAAGCTGCCTCACCAAAAGTTCCTTCTTAAAATGGGATTACACCCACACGAATGGATTAGGTTTAAGACATGTTTTTCTGGGGTACATATCACTTCAAACCACCACATGATCTTTGTAGACTTTCTTGAGATGGTTTATTAACAACACAGGCTGGGCAAGATAAATTTGATATAAACAGTTGGAGCTGTATCTGTCCCCCAAAAAGGGCGCCTACTCTATATTCAGGATTGGTTCTAACCCAGTTTATTTTTAACCAGAATTCTCATTTGGCCATATACGATACTTGAATGGCTGAATTCATATGTGGTATTATGTATTCTGTTTCATCTTGCATTTTCTGTTGCAGATCCTTGGATGTATTACTTGAAATTATCAAAAGTCAGAGAAGATTATATTTTGGGTAAGATCCAAACATTTTAACATCACCTTTCATTAGAGGTCCCCTGCCTATCTTTACAGCCTCAACTTTCCTTTCTTCCTAACCTTACAACATATGCTGCAGCCATAACGAATTACTTCCGAATCCTCAAGCACACCATACCTTCTCTCACCATTTTGTCTTTGCACATATTATTCATTCAGAGTGGATCATATTCTCGCCTTCTGCCTGTCTAACTCTTAATTCTTCAAGACTCACCTTCTCAGGGAAGTTTTCCCTGTTACCATAATGTTAACTGTATCACAGGAGTTAATGCCTCATATTATAATAATTCCTTCTTTGTTGTCCCTGCAAGAAAATAAGATCCTTGAGTCCCTAGTACTGTATAGGGCTTGACAGTTGAAGGCGTTCAGCAATTCTTATTTGGCTGAATGAATGAATGAATGAATGAAAGTACTTTCCATGTTTCATTTTTCGTTTTAAATCACAAATAACATTCCATTAGTCTGACATATTTCTTTCAGTCATGTTTCAAGGTTTTTTAAATGTAAACTGTTTTTAGGACTATTTAGTATAAATACTGTTTTTCAGTGTTTTGTGTCTTTGTCTAGCATGATTCACCAGAGATCTTGTGTTATTCCTGCTTCCATAAGCTTGACCTCCATTTTCACGCATTTTCTTCCATCTACCCACAGGGCTAGATTGGTTCCTGCGGCAGTGGGAAGTATAGAAGAAGCATCCTGCCAGGCACCGAAGATTGGTTTGGAAACAAGCTCTCCTTTTTGCTGGTACCTGGTGTCTGTTCTTCAGCTCATCTTACTTGTAGATCACCTGGTTCCTGCTGACCTGCCTGGGCTTTTGACCCTCTGCCTTGCCTTCCAGCTATGGGAATCTGCAGTCCATCTCTGCTTTCTTGTCTCTCACTCACCTGCTGTTTGCCCTGCAGTTTATTCAGAATGAAGCCACTCCACAAGCACCAGCTAGTGGTGGTGTCACCTTGGTGTACAATAGAATCCCCTGAGTACAGTTTGCTGGGTACCAGGGCCTGGGCTTCATTCCTGAACAACTGAATCAGAATTTCTGGAGGTTAGGGCCTGGCCTTTGGTATTTCTTTGAAGCCCTCCAGGTAGTCTTGATGCATGGCAAGGGTTGAGGAACATTAAGCTAGACTTTGAAGATTGCAAATGAGTTGTTTCAATGGTCCTGTGTGGCAAGAGTCAGAGAAACAGCAGCAGGCAGAAAGGGCAGGATCTGGCCCTGGAATCAGACACTTGGATTTTTTCTCTCCTCCAATGCTTCCAGCTGTAACAATCGTGGCTGGTTACTCCACCACCTTGAGGCCCAGTTTTCCTCATCTGTAAAGTGCACATAACAGTATCTATCTCGTAGAGTTATCACAAGAACAGGGCCACTAAAATAATAACTAGCATGCATTGAGCACTTCCTACGTGCCAAGCACTATTAAAAAATACTTTAGGTGTTCTGACTCAAAAGTAAATAACCTAGGGTGCTTGGCACAATGCTGAGGAAAGTGTTCCGTCATCAGCAGTTGTACTTACTATTAAGATGTAATACAGCATCCCTGATTTCCCTCTGTCCCTATAGTGAGCAGAAGGAACAGATGTCTTTCTATATACGGCACTTGGGTGGAATTCTGTGAGAGTGTGGATTCTTTGTCGCAGCCAGCCCATTTCTTCGTGGTAAGGTGCCACAATATCAGCCCTCCGTCTGTGTGGAGAAGTACAAAGAGTTCAGCCTTCCAATCAGAGAGACCTGAGTTGGACTTGTGGCTTTGCTACCTCCTCTCTTTGCAATTTTGAGTGAGTTACCTCCCTTTTGGTACCTCAGCTCTGTTATATTATGAGATAACGTTTGCCAAGTGCCAAGCACAGTACCCAACCATCATGCTCATATTATCCATCTTCACTGTTTGTCTTGGGGGCTCTTCCACACCTCATTTCAGGTTCTCTAGTGGGTCAGCCTCCTTGCTAGCAGATATCTGGTGAGAAAGTCCCCTGCCGTGTAATCACTAGTGACCTCAGGCTGACCCCTAAACCTCTCTGCTCTTTCCTTATCTGATCCGAAGAAGAGTGAAAAGCATGTGCAAAAGGCATGGAGATATTAAAGGAAATTATATGATCACAAAATCAAAATCCTGACAAGAAGTAAATTTCTGATAGTAGTTTTAAGACAGTATTTCCCACAATGTGACCCCCAAATCCCTGTTTTCTCTGGATTATGTTAATCTTTATAAGAAGAAAATCTGTGATCAAATTAATTTCATGAACACATGGTTAAACAAAGTTAAATATGTTTTTGCTTTTCTTTCTTTTGAAAGCTTTTAATATGCTAGCATGTAGGCATACACTGGGAATGGCAAAGGGAGAGAGGATATTGTATGAAGCATTTCTCCAGATTGATACAGATCCCCAACCCATTTTGGGACATTTTAAGGTAAGTTGTTATTTAGTTTCTATGGATTTATTCTCCCTTCCTGGCCAAAACTTGCTTTAAGGAAAATATCTCAAATATTTTCCCTAATATACTGCCCCTCTTAGAAGAAATAGTTTCACTGGTATTTAATCTTTTACATGAAAGGGTAAAACTTCTTATGATGAAATTTTGGTCAGCTGTGACCAAAATACTGGGACCTAGTATCAAAAGAAATTTTATATTTATGAATATTTTTTATTTTGGCAGGAGTGACTGGGTAGAGCAGAGGAGCCTTTCTGTTGCTTGTCATATAACACTGGAGAGTGCCCATCCGGCCCATGGCTAAGATAGTCCGGCTCTCAGAGGTCGGGCGCCCATCCCCATGGTCCTCGGCCCAGCATGCTCTGAGCACCGTGGAGCCTTGAGCGCTTTCTTAATCTCTCAGGACCACAGTGAGAAGCCCTCCACGGAGCCTTCCTGTTCTAAGGTGACCTTAAGAGGAGAAATGGGTTGGAGAGGAGAAGTGGGCATGCACAGGCATGAGGAGGAGGAAAGAGAGCATCAGGGACTGAGAAAGGGACACAAAAAGGGAGGCGTTGCTTTACAGCGTTGCTCTTGCTTGGCATGATAAAAAGAACACAGTTTCTAGATTGACATACCAGGGTCCCACAGTGTCTCACCTTGTTTTCCTCCCCAGCTGCATCTCTCGCTCTCTTCCCTCAACCTTCCCTTTCCCAATCCCCAAGCCTTAGGTTTCCCAAATCATCATCATAATCTTTGCACAAACTGTTCTATTTGGAATGTTTCTCCCTTGGTGTTTTGGCTAATGCCTATGACGTTTTCAAAATTCACTTCTCCTAAACTTCTAGGATTAGTTAGGAGCCCTTCCTGCAAGTTTTCTACCGTGGAGCTTTTAGTGTATTGGCATTTCCTGTTTACTTGGTTTTCCCCACAGGGCTTTCCGTGTTGCATTCCTTAAGATGTTGTATATATTGTTCATCATTGTATCCTCAATGCCTAGTAAGTACTTGGCATTTTAAACATACTTGTTGAATGAATTAAGCCTGGAAATGATTGTTTGATACTAGTTTTCCTGCCTTTTGGCTGCCAGCCTGCGCTACCTATTATGACAGTTGGTCCCATCCCATCCACCATTTTTGTGACACATTATTAATTTACTTATTTTTACCTTGTATTCAGGGCTCTCTATTTTCCACACTGCCTAAGGCAAAGACAGAATTAAATATTGGGAGGAATGTGAAGGAAGTAATCTTTTCAAGTGCTCCTCAAACTTGAACGTACATGAGTCTCATTGAAGTGATTGTTAAAACAGATTCCTGGGCCACAACCACAGAGATTCCGATTCAGTGAGTATAGAATGGGGCCAGAAAATTTTTGTTTCTAACCATCTCTGGTGATGCTAAGGCTGCTGATCTTTGGACCATACTTTGAGTAGCATTCCTTTTTCCAGGCTTAACTATTTTTTTTGTCTGTATATATTTCTGGACTTTGGGTCTCACTGTTGGAATGTAAAAGCCCTCACAATTCTGGAAGATAATGTGTCAGTGCTCAGTAGAATGAATTGTATGTACCTTCTGACACAGCAATCCCAAAGCTGGCTGTATACCCTACAGCCATTTTTGCGTAAGGCCAGAAATAGGGTTATTTCAGGGAGAAAAAAGTTGGAGCATTCTAAGTAAAATGGTGGATAGTGACTATGGTATAATTTGCAGCTGTTAGAAATGATGGACTAGAGCATTCCTTTAGCAACCTGGTTAGGTCTTGAAACAAGGTGCTAAAGCATTGCAGTGGGCACCTTTGGGTGAGGAGAAGAGAATGGTTATGAAGGGAAAGAAGTCAAAGAGTAGATTGGCCTTAGATGGAAACCAATGCTGGTGAACTGCAGAGTGTTAACCCCTATGTCCTGAATGCTCTGGGATGGTTTTTATTCTATTCATTAGCTACTGGACTTAAGAATAAAAAATTGAGGGAAGACATAATTTCCAGGTTTGCTTTAAAATTACCTTGCCTGATTAGGGGGTCATAAGCCCTGAGCAGTTTATAAAGGCATTCCTGTAAGCTCATGTTATTCACTTTCTGATTTTACATAATTAATAGATTAAATAATTATTTGAATATGCTTGCTGCTTTAAATGGAACTGTGAGAGAGAAGTTCAGAGGAGCCTGTTCCTGACTCAGCTACTCAGTTCATTGCATAATTGAGCACTGCTGGCTGCTGTTGTGGATTTGAACTACAAACAAGTTTCAGTTGCTTTTATTCCTCTTAGAGACTTCATTTCTAACCTCTAATTGATAATTGATAAAAGACAAGAAGCAGAAGAAACACTAAGGTTGAATAAGTAGCTAATTCTGCAAATTAATCTTAACAAAGCCATAAGTCATATTCATTTGAACAGAATTCTTATGCAGTGCATCAAGATGTTTTTAGTATTTATAAACTGTTAGAAAGAACTGTAGCAAAATTTGTATCTAATTTAGCTTGTGTATTGTGAATAAAGCCTCCATACATATATACCTTACTATTTGTAAAAACTCCTCATTATGCAGAAACAAAATATGAAAATTGGAAAAATAAGCCAGAACAATTTTTAAATTGTCCTAAGTGGAAAATTCCAATAGGTCATGATGCAGTTTTTGTTTATTCTTGATATTGAAGCAAGCAGTTAAAACTTAATCTTTAGTTCAAAATTCATTCTTTCAGTGACCTAAATACAGTGTAATATGAATGCATTTTCTTACCTAATTAAATTACACAGTTTATGGGACTTGGTAGCTAGGGAAGAATAAAAATTAATCTTCATAATTTTACTAGGTATTCATGAATGTAATAAAATAAACTTTTAAATAGAATGTTTAACAATAGCCTCATATAAAATTTTAAAAGCTATTTAAAAGTACTTCTTTATCTTATTCCTCATAAAATGATGACATGATTTTTAAAAAGTTAAAGGGTGTTGGTGAGATTTTATGTTTTAGTGAAAGGAATTTATAGTTCATAATCATATGGGGTATGTGCTCCAGCAGGGCAAATGGGTAGAAATTAGAAGGCCACTGGTTGTGAGTCACTATTAAGAAGAAAAGGGAGAGAGAGCTGTCCAAAAATACAAAGACTTGTTTTAGGAAGCCATGAGCAACCCATTATTAAGGGAAGCCGCATGGAATTTGAAGTTCCATCTGGATGGAAATTTCCACACTGAATCACATTATCTGACCTCCAAAAGTGCCTCTCAGCTTTAAATTCTATACATTTTTGCAATGTAAGAAACTTAATGTAGTGCAAACATAATCCTTTCCCTGGAGGTGAAATCCTTCTAACCTCGCTCCTCTTGATTTTCTTGCCCTGGATGCAGAAGTACAAATCTAGCTTGGGATTTTGGGAGTCACTAGTTGAGGCAGTATTGGCCAAATGGATACTTTCCTATCTTTGAATTGGCAGAGAAGTGGTTATTTAGTTTTTCCTCTTCTTTTTTGAATTTATTTTTGCTTTGTGTTGTAGGGCCCCCACCTCCCTCAGCTAGATTCAAGATGTTCTGTGAAATGGAAATGTAGCTGAGTGGAAGGCAGGATTGACAATGAGGCTCCTCAATCTGCCATTTAGGAAGGGTAATTTGTTCAGCATTAAATATAAAAAGCTCTGCCTGATGGTTGCATTATAACCAGTGGGGTGTCTTGTCAACCAGCATACTGGGAAACAGGTTTATACATCTCACTCTCTTTAGTAATTATTGCCTTTAAGTGAGAGCATCCATGCGTGTTAAATGAGACTTCATTCATAATTGTCAAATATTAGTATTATGGATTCAGCTAAAAGGATTTGAGACATTTGGGTAAATTTGACCTTCTGTTCTAGAAGCTGCACATGACATGGTATGATCCTGCCCCTTGAAATTGGAGAGAGGATGAAGTGAATGACTGGATGCCTGGCTTTAGTTATTAACATTTCCTGACCCTTTTGCCACCCAACACTGTATCACTGACTTGAATAGGGCTATGGCAGGCCAGCCTCTAACAAACAAAAATATCTGTAGGAAGTTATTGACGCCAAGGTGCATGAAATCCTAGAGCTTAATTGTCAGGCTGATCAGAAAATCCACAATGAAGAATATGTTCATATAGCTTCCTATCTTACATTTCCAAGTGTTGAATGAGATTTGTTAGGCAGTTTTAAGTCTAATATTCGGAAGTGAGCTGTGCCTCAATTCCCAGGATGTGTCTTGAACTGTTTAGTATATTGTATTAGCACCTGGGATCATAAAGGGTTTGGCATGAAGATACATGACATTTCCAAGTTATTTTTTTCTTAAGTCTCTTATACGTAGGTAGTGTATTCACAAAAGGGAAGTCATACCAATTCTGGGAGTAACTCTATCAGCGATTTTCACACCAAGGAAGGGAAACTGTAGAGTTATGAACCATGTGTAAACCAACTTTAACATTCCTCAGGACCATTTTGGGAGATTCCAGGTGAAAACAAAAATGATTATTCTGATAAACAGATTTCCAAGAAAACTGGTCTTTAAGCACTACAGGGATTTCTGACCTAACCTTGGAGAAGCTTGGATGGGGACAAAACCCTCATTGGTATGAATGTTCATTTTAGAATCTTTGTTATAGTTATGTCTGGGAATCCTTGAATCTATGATATAATTTTATTCTGTAGGTTAGCACATATATAGTCATGGACTCATCATATTTTTTATCTTTTATAAAGTATTTATTCATTTAAACAAGTAATAAATATATGGAACATTTTTATGGAAATATTTTGAACAATGATGATCTATGTTCAGAGTCAGAGTCTGCCTGTAATCCCACCCTATCTGACCCCTTCCTAAACGTAACAATTATTAATAGTGGAGTATCTTTTCCTGATCTTTTAAATGTGTTTGTATTCATATGTATGAACATATACAAATATATTTTGGGAATTATTAAAGAAATCAGAGTACACATTTTTTCTGCTATTTACGTTTCCTGTTAAAAATATAAATTAACTGTATTTAAGCCAGAAACTATCCAGGCTTGGGAGTGTATTCCTGTCTACAAACCCAGGCTTAGAGAAACTTTCCAAAAGCCACCCTCAGATGTGGCCCCAATTGTACAGTGTATTTTATTTCACTCCCATTGTCCTTCCCCTTGTTTCACAATCCAGCTACACCAAGGAAAGCCATTCCATTCAATGTAATAATTTAGAAACCCTTGTTTGTGTCTTCAGATTAAACCATACATAAAATATTGGAACAAGAGAGTGAGAAAATGGAAGCACTAAAAAAGACTTTAATGAAGAGCTAAAAACTCTCATAGATAGGCTCCTTAGGCAGCAGGGGAATAGTATAACCTCAGAGATGGAAATGGGATAATTGTAGTTAAAATGGGTCCATGTGACCTATTATCCCTTATTTGTACCAGATTCTAGCGGCTTCCCTAGCCCTTCCTGTATAGCTAGCCACTTGACAAGCCAGCAGAAGGCAGTGGCTCTTCCCTGCAACAGTTGTGCTTGGTGTTTGCTTACAATCTTCCGCCCCCAGGGGTTCAGCGTCCCTCTTTGATTAGGAGAAATGGCCTCCTGCTCATCGTGTCGAAAATCCTAGGCTGCACACCGAATAGGGGAGAAATCTCATTTTGGAGACAGGCATTTTCTGTGAACTCTATTAAGCAACAAAGCAGCAACACTTTAACAGGGGTCACATTTCCAGGATACAATCATCAACTTCTTGGGTGCAATATACGGCCCCCGCGCGTCCACGCTTTCCATGTTTGTCCATGTGATTATTTCACGATAACAGTTTTCACAAGGGAGTTAGATGCTTTCTGCACATCTTAATGAGCCTGTCATCCTGCCTCAATTTTTAAATTCTTAGTCTTTATTTCTTTTCTGATTCCTTTCTTTCATGTTGTGAGCCACATTTGTTTGGAAGCAGAAGGCACAGAGATTTTAAATGCCATCCGTCATAGATATAAAACCATTGTCTTCCTTTCTTGAAATCTAGTAATATTGCGTTTTGTTGGCTTAAGAGGGCTAAAAGCATTCTGAATCTGTGTTCTGAGAAAAATACTCTGTATCTGTGTTCTGAGAAAATTTGTAATTGGGCGTGGAGTTTCTATATGTTCTTAGGTAAAGAATAATCTTATTTTCATGAAGAATTGAATTAAGTACAGTTAAAATAAAAAGCATTACAACAAACATTCCTGTGTAATAAAAGATTTGAGTACCATCCAATGACCCAGCAAATGGAAGATTCCACAGTTCTGGTTTTTCTAGGATTCATTAAGAGATTAGATGATGTATATAGAGATAGTAGTTCTAACACTAACATTTTTATTCTTAGATGTTCTGTAATTTAGCTGCAAATACTGAATTTGGGATTCATTGAACTCTGCCCTTATTTTTAAGAACAGAAAAAAAGCATAGGTAAAGGGGTGGTCAGTATATTTGGTTTCATTTTTGTTATTTATACCATTCCATGTTAAGTAAATTTATGTTTACTTTTTTTAACATATTTAATATTTTTCTCACACTAGAGTTTGATTTTATAACTACATTTACCCTGAGATTTAGGATAAAAAGGATAGTAGAATTGAATTTGATTCTATAAATATTTACCTTGGGATTTAGTATGTAAGGACTGTAGATTAGTGTGTATTCTAATGAATTTCAACTACCCGTTGAAGATGTTTTATTCTTATATTTTCAGATGGCTTTTGTCAATGAGTGATGTCTGTGACTAATGCTCCCAATAGCTTCACCTATTTAAATTAATCTGGCTTTTTATCCTTTATAAACATGTGTAGGATCTGCCTCAATCAGATTCTCTGAAAACAAAGGAAAATATTCCCCATCTTTTCCCAGGGGCTTTACAAATGATAAGCATTGATTTAATCCAGTTGCACTAATATGATTATTTCTGTGTGTTTGTGTGCAAAAGAGCATAGATTGCTCAATAATATATGAGAAAAGAAACATGACTATTCTCCTGCCAGCTTCTTTGCATTTGGATCCAGTGTCTCTGGGCTGAGAATCCTTGTGGCTACTAGCTCCAGAGTTTTCCTTAGGAAAGGCTGCCCCCTCTTTCTTTGGAAATCAGGATGCATTCTCTGGCATAGACGGAGATGATGCACTGGCTCAGCTTCACTTCCACTGTTTTTCCAGTAGTGCTGAGGGTTTGGCAAGTACAGGCTCAGGCTCCCACCTGGCTGCCACTGTGCCTGGCTGAGTTGAGCGACATGTGCTGTCTGCCTCAGCTTGGGTGGGTCCATGAATCTGCCCCAGACATCTTTGTGTATTCCTTCCTCTGCCCACTCTTTTTTAAAAATTTTTTAAAGATTTTAATTTAAAATTTAAAAAAATTTATTTCTCCCCATCCTCTTGTTGTTTGCACTTGCCACATCTGTCTTCCTTGTTTCTTTAGGAGGCACCGGGAACCGAACCTGGTACCTCTGACATGGGAGGGAGGTACCTAATCACTTCAGCCACCTCTGTTCCCTGCTTTGTTGTGTCTCTCATTGTGTTTTTTTTCTTATTGTTTCTCTTGTTGCATCATCTTGTTACGTCAGCTTGCCATGTCTACCCGTCATGTCAGCTCATTGTCTTGCTTATGCTTTTTAGGAAGCACCGGGAACCTCTGCTCCCTGCTTTGTTGTGTCTCTCATTATATATTTCTTCTTGTGTCTCTTGTTGCATCTGCTTGCTGTGTCTGCTCGTCATGCCAGTTCGCTCTCTTCTTTAGGAGGCACCGGGAACAGAACCAGCAACCTCCCATGTGGTAGGCAGGAGCTCAATCGCTTGAGTCACATCTGCTTCCCTCTCTGCCCACTCTTTACATGCTGGTATTCCCAAGGATCCTTCCTTGGTTTCCTCTGTTTTCATTTTGTATAATCTCCCTGTTAATTTCACAAAAGCCATAGTTTTCATCATCTCCTTATGACTCTGAAAAGTATATCACCAGCCCAACCCTTTCTCAATATCCAGACCCAAATATATTCAACATTCTAGTGGATATTTTGATTTGTATGTAACTGGCTCCTCAAACCCATCAAGTCCCAAGATGACCTAATTATCTTCATGCTCCAGTGTGCCTTCTTTTGTGTTACTTATCTGAAGGAGTGACACCACCCAGTTGTCAAAAATAGAGTCATCATTGATTCTTCCTTCTTCTCATCTCCACATTCCAGGCCATTAAATTCTCTATATATCATCTTTTAAATATATCTCAGATTCCTCTTCTGTTTTCCATGACCACTTCCACTCCATAGGTTAGGCAGTAAATTTCTTTTTTGTTTTGTAGGGGAAGGGTGTGAATGGATAGGGAGATAAGGGTTTTTCATAGACATAGTACATGCACTCTGTAGGCAGGGTTAGACACTGAACATTATCATTTCTATTTTCCTTTTTGTTACATAGTTCTTGTGAATCTGATTTTTAAGAACTATAAATTCGTTCAAGTTTAAAGACAAGCCATTCACTTGATGATGATATGGTTTTTTGCATCAATTTATACTTCTGCTAACATTATATGAAAATGCCCTTTTATGCAAACTCTTGCCAATGCTAAATATCATCAGTTTTTAACAATCTGATGGGTAAAAATACCATTTTCCATTCTTTTTAGAGTCATATTTTCATGATCATTGATAAGTTTGAGCATTTTCATATATTTCTTATCCATTTTTATTATGTGAATTGTCTGTGGTTCTCATGCATTTTAATAATGATAATAATATTTAAAATGTAAATAATATTTTTAATGAATTGGAGTTTTTTATGAATTAAGCATATTAACTTTTTCTGGACTGGTTATGCATTGTTGTAATTTTTCCTTTCATTCTGCCAGCTTGCCTTTTAATGCTGTTCACATAATCCTTTGCTATTCAGAAATATTTTTACATAGTCCCACCTCCTAGTCTTTTTCTTTGTGTCTCCACAATATTTTTCTAACTCATCTCCCTCTGACCATGTCCTCTCCCTTCCATCTGGACTCTAGATCGTCCCAGAGATATCTTTTCACAACACAAATAAGCTCTGCTACTTCCTGGTAAAATCCTTCTGTGGCTTGCTATTGTCTATAGGGAAAAATCCACATTGCTTTTAGCAGGGAGAGGAAGATCTTTTGTGATCTGGTGCCTTGCTGCTTCCTCAACTACTAGTCTATTACTTGGCCCTTCCATCTGGTTCTCCAGACACATTAACCCTGAAGCTCTCACTTGCCCCAGGTGAGCAATTCATGCCAGAGTCTTTGTACACGAATCCCCCCTTATCTAGAATGCCTTTCCCCTTTCCTTGTCCTTATAGAAAATTCCTACTTATCATTCCAGGCTCAAGCAGAGTTGATTATTCCTTTCTTTATACCAACATACAGTGCATATTTCTCTTTTGCACTGCTTTCCCTATCTTTGCAATAACAAATGTAATACCTATAGGCTTATTAATAGCTTTCTTTTAATTATAAACCCAGTCAATTTAAATAAAAAAGGAAATTTTATATCACTATTGTAAATGGAGATACAGCATTACTGGCAATAGATATGAGATAACCATAGAATTCAAAACATCACTACTACAAAAAACTAACTCTGCCCCACCTAAAATCATCTTGTACAGCACCAGTGATACCCATGCTACCTTTAGGAAAACATTGTTCAATTGTACCGCTTATTAAATTGTCCAAAGGTAGAGTTTTAAAGAGAGATATTTTTCTGGAGAGCATTTATAGTTCATCATACAATCTTAACTTACAAAAGGATTAAATTTGTGGAAGTTTTTTTTTTTTTTAATCTTTAAGTAACTCCATTTATTTCTGTCAGTAAAAGTTGCTAAACTTAATTTTTTTTGCAAATGGGAGGAAGTCTTTGTTGACTGTAAATTGAGTGGATTCTAAACAAAATGATGGAATACTTTAAAAATGTATATTAACCCATCATTTGTATGTCCTTTGTCTTAATTCAGGAGAAATGTATTAAAGAGAGATAAAGGAAAATAAGATCAGCAGGGCAATGAAAATGAGATGTGGCTCAGGGGCACACATTATGGAAAACTCCATTAGTCTGAATTTGTTAGATTATGTGGTAGGATGAATATGAGCATAGAATAAGATACAATATTATATTTAGATTTGGGAATGGTTTATTGCCAGAGAATTATATGTGTCATTTGACTTTGTGGTACTCTATATTCATGAAAACCTCAAACATATCCATTATTTATCTTAAAAATTTAAATATACAATTCACATTACATTTCATTATTCTCTTTTTTCCTTTTCCTCTCTAGGTGCTGATTTTTACATTTAATAGAGATGCAGCGGAAACAATCTGCATTCAAATGCTTTTATTATTTTATTTGTTAAGAATGAGTCAACAACATAGAAGCTGAACATTTAACAAGTTGAAAGCTAGAAACAAGAAAATTATTATTTAAAACATTTCAAAATTTTTGCACTTCTCATCCCAGCATATAAAGTACCAATTTTTACTAAATGCATAAAAGTACTGCCAATCCTAGAAATCCCAGAAAGAATAGTAAGCATTAACTAGTAGGATAAAAATAGAACTTTGTAACCAGTAATGAAGGGGTGGTTATTTCCTACATTACTCAGAAATGTATAATTTCAGTTGTTCCTTTTCAAATTACAACCGGATGCAAAAACCTCTTTTCATTCAGAAAGGATGTTATTAAGTTTTCCTTTAAAAAAAAAAAAAACAGCTGTGTGCAAGCAAGTCTCAAAAATGGCCCCAAAGATTAATGCAATAGCTTATTAACAACGTTTTATATTTTAATGAGATGAAGTCATACAATTTAATTCTTTATTTTTTGTGTTGACTTCTATTTCTGATCTTGGGCTGTGAAAAGAGTATTCAGTCTAGACAGAGCTGAAATTACACATGAAACCTTGCACTTTTGGACTGAAATAATGATCATCTTTTTGCTTTATTATCTGATCTTTGATTTCTGTGTTTATCTCGGTGTTTAGCTGAAGTTGTAGCTCACAAGCCCTTCCCGTGGAGAAAGCCATCTGGCATCTTCCACAGCTGGCTATAGAATCTTGTTGAGTTCCACATTGTGACTCAGAGGATTCAGGGTGCTATGACCCCTATCTACCAAAGTATACACAACAGTGTGTGTATTTTGTAATTTGCTCCTAGAGAGAGGTTCCATAGCTTCCAGAAAATTCTCCAAGGATCTATTAATAAAAACAAGGCTGAAAACTGCTCTTGGCAGTGCCTCATTTTGTTGTAATTTATGGTCGGGCAGCTGCTCTCTTAGTATATAGACTCTAAATCTCTTTCGATGAGATCACTGAGTCCCTTTTTATTACATTAAAAATCTAAAATCAGTTTCTTACCACTATCAAAAAGTTTTTTTTGCCACAGAAGTATTCAAAATCAATTTGTCACATGGAACCTTTCTGTTAGGAATACACCTGGATGGTGTCTATCATAACCCCATTTTCAAATTACAATTACCTCTGTCATGTTATTGCCTTGCAAAACACCTGGAAACAAAATCCACCAAAGGAGGAGATCTTTTCTTTACAACTGGTTTTGAGTATAGACACCATTTTCTTCTCTTTAAATATTGGTGTCACTTTTAGAGAATTTTTTACATCATGAAAAATATATCCTAGACATTATTTCCATACAATTTTCAGAATTTATTTTGCAAATTGCTTGAAATGGCACCTGTCACCAGTAAACAGGGATGGAAAGTAAGAACATGTCGATCCCCTTGTGGAAATGATTATTCTGGACACGGTGCTAATTTGCCAACCCTGAAAAAGTCAGTTCTGTTTATCAAGACCTTGACATATCCACAGAATTGAGAATTTTAAGTAAATATCAAGATCTGCTATTTGTTGATCTCTGGGGTAATTGCTTTATACAAGTTCCTTTAGAGCTCCTTGTCCTCAGAAATCATATTAAAACAATGATTTTGTAGAAGTGTTGGAGGATGGGAGAGATAAAAATTGAAGATAGATTTGTAATGGGAGCTCAGATTGACGGATACATTTTCATAGAGATATTTTGTCATTTCTCCTAAACTCATCTTTATGTTCCTCAAAGAGGCAAGAATGAGGGAATGGACCATATTCCTTTGAGACTCATAGTCAATTACTCTAAATAATGCAGTGCATGCTGCCAGTTAATGGGAATGGAAATCAAGTAATTTTCAGGAACCTGCAGTGCCCGGATCACTTCTTTCTCTCTCTGCTGTCAGTTTTGCTCTCGGTAAGCTCTAGTGCTGTAGGTTTTCCTCTACTCTGGAAAACAGTGGAACTATAGAATTGAAGGCTGTGAAGGTGATCACAGCCATCTGTTTGAATTCCATCTGCTCTCCACAATTGGCTTTCTGGATCCTAAGTGAATTGTTGGAGGTCATACCAATTTGGATCTGATTTCAGACTCTGCCACTTATTAGCTGTGAGTCCTTAGATAAGTCACTTAAACTTCCTGAGCCTCTGTTTCTTTATCTGTAAGACAGGTTTAATCACAGCTTCCGTAATTGTGAGAACTAAATAAATAAGATTTGTATACTCCTATCATTACTCAATACCAGCTTTGTTCTTATTACAATAGTGAGTGCTTTGCATATAAACTATCTCTAGTTCCAGAAACACGAGTGTCAGGTGAGTATTAACTTTGCCTCCAATTGTCCTTCAGATAGGTTTCTGCAATAGCTTCTGGACAGCATGAAAGTTCACCCACACCTACTTTCAATTCATTCTCCAAAATATGGTCATATATTGACCCTCCTGTGTTCATACACTATGTCTTTTAGTTTTTCCTCTCATATTTTTCCATCTCTTTGTCTTATCATTCTACATTTTGGGAAGCTTCTTGACTTTTTCCCTGGCCCTTCAATTAATTAAAAACATTCTTTATATCTGTGAACTCTCTGCTTGTTCTCTACTCATTTCATGGCACTCTATTCTTTTTTTATAGGTGAGATGTCTCTTAAAAGCTTTCTAGGGATATTAATCAGAATTTTTTAAAATTTTTCTCTTCTCTAAATTATCTCTGTTTCATTAGAGGTCAAATTTTCTGTTGTTTCCCCTTGGTGCTTCTCATTCATACTGCAGGATTTCCGCAAAAGGCTGGTCAATTTTGGTTTACCTACTCATAGTTATGAATGATGGTTGATTTGATGTGCATAGACATGGCATCACAGGGCTGACCCATGGATGAAAGACAGGATGCAAACACTACGTATATGCGATTAACTGACAGGTTTCAAGTGGAGTCTGCAGGTGAGGCATCCCTGAACACTGTTTAAGGTTAATTAGTTGAGAAATAGGGGTAAATGCACATTATTTGGGGTTATGAGGTAATCATAAGTAAGACTAAAATCAGAAGGTCCTTTTATCTCTATAGAGTAGGGACCAAGGGAGGAGAAGGGTGTTTCCTTTTTATCTGTATCCTACTGAGTGGTTTGAATTTTACATATGCTTGTATTGCTCTTATAAGAAAAATGTAAAAGAAAATGCAAATGCCTTTGCAAGATCTATAAGTGTCCTCATGATCTTACCCTTAAGCCTTTTTTTCCTTCAGTTTTATCTGCTGTGCCCTCTCTACCACCTCCCTAACCCTTAATCAACAGTCCTACAGAAACATTTGCTGCTTCAGTGCTCTTTTGCCTCCGAGTCTTTACCCAAGCCCCTTTCTCTACCTAAATGTGTTTTTTCAGATTCTCCTGACAGCTCCTATTAGTTTCTTAATACCCTACTCATTCAAATTTGTGTGAAGTCTTTTCTTTCTTTTGGGAGGTGGGAGTAGTTATAAGTTCCATGGCCTCTTGGAAATCCCTTTATCAGAACACTTAACACATGGTGTGGTCTTAACTTGCTTTTACTGCCATTGTCCTCATGGACTATGAGCTTCTTGAAGGCGGGTGTGATATACTATTCGTGTTTGTATTCCAGTGCCTGATCCTGTGCCTGCAATGGCACAGGTCCTCAACAGATGTTGGCTGAACAAAATGAGTGGACAGGACATCATTTGTGTTTCCTCACCATTCTGGCCTCTGCTGACTATGCTGTGGTTTGTTTATAGTTTCCTAGATGCAGTCTGAGAATATGTAGGGTCAAGTGGGGAGTGGGGAAATTATCTGATTAAAAAGTATTTACTCAAATAATACCAACACAATACTACCATTTATTGATTATTATGTGGTCATCACTGTAAAACTTCGTGTGGATAATTAGTCTCACAACCACACTGCAAGGTAGTTGTTGTTTTCCCCACTTTACAGAGAAAGAAACCAAGGACAGAGGGATTAAGTTCACTTGCCTTGGGACATGTAGGCTTTAAGCAGCAGAGTCTGAATCTGAGAACCTGCATCTATTCATCCCTGAATCTGCTCTTCCCTCCTCCTCTCCCTCCCTAAATAACGAGCAATACCCTGAATATTTGCATTGCTGTTTTATTCTGATTATTCAGTCAAAGATAAATGTAAAAACCTTAGGTTCAGATTCAAAGGGTACACACACACACACACACACACACGCACACGCACATATAGTTCCTTCGTTATTGCTGCAGGCAGGGAGGCAGTGCGGAGGGAAGATTGATAGGGCATGGGGCCTCACAGGGGCGCTCTCCATCTGGGGGTGGGCCAGTCTCTCATAGCCTCAGCTACCCGACTCCTAGCTGATGTGTCAGGGATCTCTCCTAGCAAGATTTCCTTCCTCTGGTCTGCCCAGGAAGCTGGAGTTGCTTCCAGGTCTATGTGTCACGGTCTGCAAAAAACACCCATTCAGTGTTACTCTTTGGGGGCTCAGGGAGCTGGAGGCTAAGGCTCAGGAATGGTGTGGTGGACCCAGCTTTTTATGCTAAAATTTTTACTGGGAGACTGAAGATGACAGCAGCAAGGATTATTAGCTCCATAGGCTTTCTTTTAAATGCAAAGAACTTATTACCTTTCTCACTTCTCCGATATAAACATACTTTCCCTTTTTCAAAAACATTTCTCAAAAACACTGTGTTCAAGTTTATACAAACATGTTTATGATATTTCTTAAGAACAATGTGTTTATATTTGACATTTGACAATGTCGGGTGGAGACACTTCTGTCAAAACAAGTTCACTGTGGGGGTGGGGGTGGTGGTGATAGAGCATCCTTTAAAAATATTTAAATCACACACATCACAGTTATACACATTCAAACAATAGAAAAGCAGACAGCATTCTTCCCTCAGAGGTAACCACAAGGAATGGTGAATAATTTGAGGTGCATCTTTCCAGTGTTCTGTCTAAGCTTTTTCACATAGATGTGTAGTATATTTCTTTTTATTTTCAATAAATGAGATCATATTTTGTCAATTTGTGCTTTTTAAAATTAACAATTAATTTTACAAGGTGTTTTCTGGTCAATGCCTAGAAAGAGTTGTATAATATTCTAAAATATGCATATATAATACCTTATTTTAATTTTTTTCTGCTGGACATTTAAATGTTGCTATTTTTTTGTTAGTGAAATAGTGCTGTAAGAAGCACTTGTTAAAATATATCTTTGAGTATTTGTACAGCTATTTAGCTAGAAAATGGATTTTTTAAAGTGGGGAAGAATTGGCACCAAGCCAGATTGGAATCAGAGACTCAGGGGATGCATTTATCAGGGTTCTCCAGAGAAGCAGAACCAAAAAAATATATAAAGAGGTTTTTATAAGAAATTGTCTTATGTGACCATGGGGGCTGGCAAGTCCAAACTCAATAGGACAGGCTGCAAGCTGGAAACGCTGATAAAGGTGGTGTTGGAGTCCTTAGTGTGAATTCCCCAGTGGAAGCTGGCTGGCTGGAAATTCTGGGATGAGGCAGTATTGAAGTTGAGGCAGAAACTCTTCTGAGCTCTTAAATCCTCAGTTCTAACTTTTAAAACCTCCAACGGACTGGATGAGGAGACTCCCCAATTGTTGAGGGAAATCTCTTTTGTTGATCATAGATGCAATCAACTAATTCTAGATGCAAAGCTCTTCTATGGAGATACCCTCACAGTAACAAGCAGGTCCTTACTTGACCCAAACAACTGGACACCATAACTTAGCCAAGTGACACATGAAGTTAACCAACCAGTGGAGCTCTGGCATTTTAAAAGTTTTAAAACCTTAGTTCATGCCATGATTTAAAGGAGATTCTCTGGTAACTGCATGAGCTTCATCAAGAAGCTCTATGAGTGATGTCTTGAGAATTATTACCCTTCTAATCTTTCTCACACACCCATTACTAGCCTTCAAGATGACTGAGATCCTTCTTCACATTACTGGAATAACTTCATATTTTTGTTTGGCCACTTGTAGCACACTCAACTGTAGTGGCTTACTTACCCAGATGAGTTTAATTTTCTCTAACAAGTCCAGGGCAGGCCATCTGGGGCAGGTGTGACAGCTCAATGATGCCACCAGGGGGCCAGGCTCCCTCTGTCTTCCTATTCTGCCATCCTTTCCATGTCTCTTGCATCCTCATGACTTCAACAAGGCTGCTCTACCTCCACGCATGGCATCTGCACCCTACACTGGGAGGGGAGTGTTTGGGCAAAAGACAAAAGACAAAATGTGGATGCCAACCAAGGTTGTCACTTGTTAAAAATATAATTTTATTTTAATTTATTGAAGTATATAACTCATACATGAACATACATAACTTACAAAACAAACATACATAACATCGTACAGGGCTCATACCTCACCCTACCACCAATATCTTGCATTGTTGTGAAACATTTTAAACTAATGATTAAAGAGCATCCTCAAAATATTACTGCTAACCAAAGTATTTTCCCCAACCCACCTTATTATTATTATTATTATATTTTATGTCATTTATACATGAACATATATAAACAATAAGTGTATAGTAAAAGTTGTGAACTTACAAAGCAAACATTCATAACATCATACAGGGGTCCCATACATCAACCCTTCACCAACGACTTGCATTGTTGTGAGACATTTGTTACAAATTATGAAAGAATATTGTCATAATCCCACCACTAATTATAGTCCTTAAGCACTTTTCCCCCAACCCACCCCATCACTATTTTTTATATATATTTTTATGACAGAAGCTGTAAACCCACAAAACAATCATGCACATGTGCGGAACTCCCCAACAACACCCCTCCATCAACACACCACACCCTGGCAGAACACCTGTTACAGACCATGAGATAACATCATCCGATCATCACCAGGTCCACAGTGTACATCTGGTACACATCCTCCACACTCCCCCATCATCAACACAGTACATCTTTGGCATAGATGCATGAATATTACATTATTACTGTTAAGCACACTCCATAGGTCACTCCAGTTGTATTTTTCCCATGCTTCTCCACATTCCCACCACCCTGCAATAGTGATGTACATCTGCTGTAGCTCACAAAGGACACTCTTGCATCTGTACCATCAACCACTATTCTCATCCACCTCTGGGTTTCCTGTGCTATTCAGTCCCTAAATTATTCTCTAGCTTTCTGTCAATTGGCATTTACATCCCTAGACTACCATTTTTAGCCACACCCCCATCCACAAACCAGCTGTCACTCACTATAATGTGTTACCATCAACCCTGTACACCACCACACTGTTACAGTAAAGCTAATTAAACCCTCTACATTCATTAAAATCAGTAGTCCACCTCAGTCCTCCCATCTCCTTTAAGAATCTACCACCTACCACCAGGTCTTGAAGATATTTTCCTACATTTTCTTCTAGAAGCTTTATGGATTTTGCTTTTATATTTAGGTATTTGAGTCATTTTGAGTTAATTTTTGTATAGGGTGTGAGATAGGGGTCCTCCATCCCTCCTTTGCTATGAACATCCAATTTTCTCAGGAACATTTGCTGAATGGACTGCCATGCCAGAGCTGGGTGGGTTTGACAGGCCAGTCAAAAATCACTTGACCATAGATGTGAGCATCTGTTTTTTAACCATCAGTTCAGTTCCATTGGTCTGTGTGTCTATCTTTATGCCAGTACCATGCTGTTTTTATCACTGTAGCTAGGAAATATGACTTAAAGTCTGGAAATGAGAGTATTTCAACTTCACATTTCCTTTTTAAGATGTTTCTGGCTATTCAGGACCCTGTACCCTTCCAGATAAATTTGATAATCATGTTTTCCATTTATTTAAAAAATGCTGGTGGAATTTTTATCGAGATTGCATTGAATCTGTATTCAATTTGAGTAGAATTGACATCTTAATGATATTTAGTCTTTCAATCCATGAGCATGGAATATTCTTCCAATTATTTAGGTCTTTTTAAAAATTTCTTTTAACAGTGAGTTGTAGTTTTCTGAATACAAGTGCTTTATATCATTGGTTAAGTTTATTCCTGAATATTTGGGTTTTATCTGTCATATTTTATTTTCACCACTCTTTTGACAATTTTAGTTACTTTTATTGATATAATCTTCATTTCTAGACTCTCTTCCAGGCCTCTCTCTCCTGTCTTTTCTTTTCAGGCTGTAGCACACCCTTTAGCATTTCCTGCAAAGCAGGTCTCTTGGTTACAAACTCTCTCAGTTTCTGTTTATCTGTGAATATTCTAAATTTGCCCTCATTTTTGAAAGACAGTCTTGCCAGATATAAGATTCTTGGCTGGAAGTTTTTCTCTTGCAGTGTCTTCAATATATCATACCACTGTCTTTTTGCCTCCATGGTTTCTGGTGAGAAACCAGCACTTAATCTTATTGGGTATCTCTTATACGTTATGCATTGCTTTTCTCTTGCTGCTCTCAGATTTCTCTCTTTGTCTTTGGCATTTGACATTCTGATTAGTATGTGTCTTGGAGTTGGTCTATTAGGATTTTTTTTGGATGGGAGTACGTCGTGCTTCTTGGACATGGATATCCATGTCCTTCAATAGGGTTGGGAAATTTTCTACCATTATTTCTTCAATTATTCCTTCTACCCCTTTTCCCTTCTCGTCTCCTTCTGGGACACCCATGACACGTATGTTTGCATGTCTCTTGCTGTCCTTTAGTTCCCTGAGACCTTGTTCAAGTTTTCCCAATCTTTTCTTCATCTGTTCTTTTGTATGTTCACTTTCAGAGGCCATTTCTTCAAGCTCACCAATCCTTTCTTCTGCCTCCTCAAATCTGCTATTATATGATTCCAGTGTATTTTTAATTTCATTTATTGCATCTTTCATTCCCATAAGATCTGCTATTTTTCTATGCATACTTTCAAATTCTTCTTTGTGCTCATCCAATGTCTTCTTAATATCCTTAATTTCTTTAGCCATCTCATTGAATTTATTAAGGAGATTTGTTTAAACATCTGTGATTAGTTGTCTCAACTCCTTTATGTCATCTGGAGGCTTATCTTGTTCTTTTAACTGGGCCTTATCTTCCTATTTCTTGGTGTGGATTATAATTTTTTTGTTGGTGTCTTGAGATCTGGCTTACTAGAGTATTTATTCTGGGTGCAGTTTTTCTCTTTAGTTTAGGGCTTCCTGCCCTTCTCTCTTGCTGGTTGTGTAGTAGGAGCCAAGGATGTAGTTGGTGCTATAAGCTGTGGAGGCTCAAGCTACCCTCATTGCCCCAAGGACCAATGAAGCTTCTCCCAACTTTCTTCTTTGCCACAGGTAGGGACAGAGCCACAGCTGTGTGGAATAATCCAATTCATGCAGGCCTAGACTGTAGTTGCCCAGAGAGACTGAAGAAGCTTCACTCCCCTTTCTCCCCTGCCTGGGGCAGGGATGGAGCTGCAGGTGTGGGCAGCAATCTACACAGTGCAGGTCCAAGATGACCACAGTTGCCGCGGTAGACCTCTGATTATTCAGTCTGTGCCAGCTAAATGTACCTGCAGTTACCTGGATAGGCTGGTGCAGGGCCTGTCAGCCTCCTCCCTGCTAGAGGTGGGGCCGAAGCCTAGGCCAGGGCTGCAGGCTAATCTGGGTGAAAGAAACTGGTCTCTACCATCACAGTGATTTTCAGTCAGCCCGGCTTCCCCTCATGCTGGGGGTGGAGTCAAAATGGTCGCTACCGGCTTCCTTCTGATTTGGACAGTCTCAAACTTCAGCTGTTCTTAGGGTTCTACTTTAGCCAGCTGAATTTACTAATCAGTAGCTGAAATCAGTAGCCAACTGTCTCTTCCTCCCCTGTTTTTGGAAAATGGAGCTTCCAATTCCTGCCACAGAATAGCTCCTGGGTGGCTTGCGCTGCCAAAGAAGGATGATCACCGGCCTCTGAGGCTTGGACTGTAATTTCTTGGAGAGGCTGGTGCCGCTCCCCCCAGCTTCCTCCCTGCCCAAGGTAGACCTGGGGCTTAGGCTAGAGCGGCAATCTGATCTAGATGGAAAGAAGCCGGTCCCTAGCAGCACTGATTTTCAGTCAGCCCCGCTTCCTCTCATGTCAGGTGCTGAGTTAAGATGGCGACCACCGGCCTCTTTCTGACTTGGACAGATTCAAACTGTAGCTGTTCTTAGGATTATACTTTAGGCCGCCGAATTTACCAATCAGTAGCTGCAGTTGGTGTCCAACCGTCTCTTCCTCCCCCGTTTTGGGAAGTGGAGCTTTCAATTCCAGCTGCGGAACAGCTCCCGAGGTAGCTTGTGCCTCCAGTGGAGGATAGGCACTGGCCTCTGTGGCGTGGAGTGCTGTACTTACTAATCTTCTCTGCAGATGGGCAGTCTCCTTCCTTTCCTTCAAGGATGTAGCTGGATGCATTTCTTGTCTCCTGGAGCCCCCAAACAAGTGCTCTAGATAGCTCTGGGTAATGACCAACTGCCCCGTTGCAGGAGCTGATTCTCGGAGCTCTTTGCCGCCATCTTGCTGGTTGTCCAAGGTTGTCACTTTTGAAAGAGTGTTCCCATAACCCCTACCGGTAACCTCCACTTATATCTCATTTTCTAGAATTGGTCTCCTCTAGATGGTCATTCCTAGTTGCAGGGAATCAGAGGAGATGAGTGTTTTCAATTGAGACTGTTGATTTGGTTGATAAGGAAGAAGAGGAGAATAGAGATGGGCAGAAACTAGCAGAGTCTGCCATAATTGGCATTCAAGTGAAATGTATTAAAGAAGGCCTTAAAAATGGTGAATACTCACCACTGATTCTGTTATAGGCAAATGTACAGTGTAAATAACACTACAATCATAATGTTGCAAATAATTACCTGTAATTTCACCTTCCTAAAATTTTACATTTCATTTTTCTACCCTTTTTTTCTGGGCCTATTGAATATGCAGTCATGATTTTTATGTATGTTAATCTAAAATATATTTAATTTTGTATTCTTTGCTTTTTAATATATCTTAAGTATTTTAATACCTCACTATTGAATCTTCAAAACATTCATGTAAAAGTATTGTAGTGGATTCCACCAGATTGATATGACATTGGCTAATTTGTTTAATTAAACCTACAATGTTACATAGTTGAATTATTTTTACTTTTAGAATATAATGTAGAAAATGTTACAAGGACCATTCTCTTGTGTATAGCTTTTACTTCTTTAGGGCTCATTCTTTTTTTTTAAAGATTTATTTTATTTGTCTTTCCCCACCCCATCATTGTTTGCACTTGCTGTGTCTGTTCATCTTCTTTGTTTCTTTAGAAGGCACCGGGAACTGAACTCAGGCCCTCTGATGTGGGAGGGAGGCGCTAATCCCTGCTTTGTTATGTCTCTCATTATGTTATCTTGTGTCTCTTGTTGCGTCATCTTGTTGTGTCAGCTCGCCGTGCCTGCCTGTCATGTCAGCTTGTCGTCCTGCTCGTCCTCTTTAGGAGGCACTGGGAAACTCTGCTCCCTGCTTTGTTTTGTCTCTCATTATGTTTTTCTTCTTGTATCTCTTGTTGCGTCATCTTGTTGTGTCACCTTGCCGCACCTACTTGGGGCACCAGCTCACTGTCTTCTTTAGGAGGCACTGGGAACCAAACCACAGACCTCCCATGTGTTAGGCGGGAGCCCAATCGCTTGAGCTACATCTGCTTTCCTAGGGCTTATTCTTTATGCAAACATTTTGAGAAGTTTAACCACAGTCAAGGCATATGAAAATTTTAATGGTTCTTGATAATGGGGCCATGCTAAGTTTTAGAAATTCATTACTCCCATCTGTACTGCATCTGTGTATCCCGCCCCTGCTTTTTTTTACACCTTAAAAAAAGTAAGGAAAGGTGAGTACCAATGTTGCGCCAACTCTGCCCTCTTGTGGTCAATCCTAAAATTGCAGGCCTGTTCTCTCTAGGCTAGGGGAAACTTTGGGTTTATTTTTACAATGTGATGAGCCTGGATTAGCAATTAATATCCTTTTCAAATAGCTTGCATGGAGCTCAGTATTAGTTTTACAGGCTCAAATAATAGAAATGGACTTCAAGTCCACAACATTAACAAGCCACTCTATAACATACCCATATAAGAGTAGGTTAAGTTCTAGTTCTGGGTGATTAGGAAATTGGTGGTATTGCCTGGGAAACAATCTTCTGAAGGAATGGTCCTCAAATGATGATTTAAAGGAGAGGAAACTATGTGGCTTAAATACTGAAGTTTTAAATTACATTATTACTATTATTATTTTAGATTGAGAGGAAACAGTAAGGATTATCCAACCTAATGTTTTTATCTTACAAGAAAAAGACTGAGGATCAGAGTGGTTATGTGGCGGTAGCGGTGTGGCATTGTCTATGAATTCCAAAAATAGATACTGGATTATGTTTGTAAACAGGTTTGTTCCTCTGGACATGTTCCCCTTTGATTGTATTAAGTTCAGAGATTTCCCTTTTACTTGATTTAATTATGATTAGGGTTTTAATTGGGCTACATTGGTAGGATGTTGAGTCCCCGCCCCCTTGGTGGGCAGGAACTCACAGAGAAAATGACAAGGCATAGGTAATGGTTGAGTTTTTGATGCTGGGGCCCCGGCAAGTAAACACATAGAGAAGCAGATATGTGAGGAAAGAGAGAAGGCTCCATTAGACACCGCAGAGGCCCCAGGAAGAGAGACGAGCTGTTTGCCTGATAGTTTATAGCTGGCCTTGTGGAGAGAGTAAAATAGCTAAGCCTGGAGAGAAACGTGCCCAGGGGAGAGACAAGCCTTATGCTAACCTACAGCTGAGGCCAGAAGAAGCTGGGACCATGGAGCCTTAGGAGGAAGAGGAAGGATGAACCCTCGTAGAGACTGGCAGCCATCTTGCTCCAAGAAGTGGCAACAGACTTTGGTGAGGGAATTAAATTAAACTTTATGGCCTTGTGACTCTAAGCTTCTACCCCAAATAAATACCCTTTATAAAACCCAAAAGATTTCTGGTACTTTGCATCAGCACCCCTTTGGCTGACTAATACAGTGGCTTACCCAAATAAAAAACTGGTAAACCACTCAGAGCCTATGGGTTTCCAACCAGCTCTATCTACTTTACCCCATGGTCATCCCATTAGATTTCTTCTTAAAGAGTTGTTGTCAGCATTGAATGAGATGCTATACAGGAAGTGCTTTAAGAAATACTCAGAACAAACATAAGGAAGCAGAATTAGTAGGTGATGTAGCAGAGTCAGGAGAGCTTATTTGCATACAGAACCTCTGGGTTTGGGGCTTGGTCCTATCATGTGGCCTTGGGCAAGTCACTCATCTCCTCAGAGTATCAGTTTTCTCATCAGCAAACTAGGGATGATAATAAAATAGCAATAGTTATTATTATCCTTGGCATAAATAAGTCTACTTAAAAATATTGAAATGGCAAGCTCAAAAAGATCTTAAAAACATCTGCTTCAGTCACCTCAATTTTTTGGTGGAATAAATGTAGCTGAACAAATACACTTTAAGTGCTCAGCACAGTGCTGGAGCATAACAGTGGTCCATAGAATATTAAATAATGAGAGTTACCACTTTATGCTGGGCCCTTTCCTAACTGCTTTCCATATATTAAGTCTTTCAGTTCTCATAACCACTCAGTGAAATAGATCCTATTTTTAATCCCATTTTACAGATGAGGAATCTGAGGCACAGAAATGTTAAGTAACTTGCTAGGGTCACACAGCTGTAAGTGGCAGATCCAGAATTTGGTCCAAGGCATTCTGGCTCTGACACCTGTGTCCTTACTTTACTCCTTTACTCATGTAGCTAAGCTAGTGCTCAGTCTACATGTGGCTTTTCTGACTGTTACCACAAACTGTGTCTTACACACTTCTCTGTCCTACACTGGGAAACAGGCAAAAGGTATCCCAGGTCTTTTTAGACTTATAGTGTAACTTTATCAAGAGTCTGTGTATTATCAAAATGAATTGTTGCGAAAGAGCAATAAATAATTATGTTATTACTTATAGCTGTGGAGCAGGTGATAATCTAGTAATAATCTTCTTTTTCTTTTCTCAGTAACTGAGAGAGGACACTGTAAAGAGACTCCTTTTCCATTCAGCAGTGAACTAATATTGAGTGAGTGTCTTTTGAGTACAAGGGCTGAGGATAACTTGATGAACAAGACAGATGTGGTCCCTGCTCTCACGGTACTTACAGTCTTAAGGAGAAGAACAGTAATTAATTCATCACACAGGCAAGTATAAAATTGCATATGTGATAGTTGCTATAAAATAAGGGTATATCAGAGGGTTGAACAGTGGAATCCATCTTAATATGGAAGGTTAGATCAGGTTTTTTGAAGAAGTGACATTAGAGGTGAGATTTGAAGAATGAGAAAGAATGAAGTAGGTGAAGGGTAGTTGGAATGGGAGTGAAGAGAGGATTTCATGAGGAAGGTATAGGATGTGCAAAAACTACAGGAGCAATATGACCCCTTTAAGGGACTGAAAGAAGATGGATGTGGCTGGAACACTGGAGACCAGGAGGGCACAAAGTGAGGTGGAGTATAGTCAATGGCCAGACCACAGAAAGCTTTTCTGGCTCTTTGAATGGTCTTGTTTTTTCTCCCAAATGCTAGAGGGAATGATTGAAGGATTTTAAGCCGGTGTGTGTATGAGAGAGAGAGAGAGAGTGGGGTGTGAGGAGAGATTTGCATAGTAAAGGTTTAAAGAATGGATTGAAAAGAGCATTGATGAAAGTGTGGTTAGGAGACTTTTCCAGTACTGGGAGATGAAGGAATGAGAATTGCATAGGAAGATCTCAGTTTCTTGGAATACAGCTCAATGGCTGGTGCTACTCTTTGTTGAAATAAGGAATATTGGAAGAAGTCCAGGTTGGGGGGCAGAGCTCCTTTTTGAACTTGTTGAGTTTGTGTTTGTCATTTGTTGCAAAGCAAAGGAAGTAGTTGGGTTTGTGAAACTAGAGCTTAAAAGAGAGAATAGAAGATAAAACTTGAGAGTCATTGTTGTATCAGTGGGCATGTATGAAATTCCATAGGGATAGAGAATATAGTAAGAAGAAAGTCTAGATGAGGTCTTGAGGAACTCTAACATTTTTTTGGCCAGATAAAGGAGGATGAGCTTTCAAAAGAGACAGAGAAAGAATTGAAAGGTAGGAAAAAAGCTAAGGAGTTGTGTCACAGAGGCTGAGGAAATAACATGTTTAAGAAAGAGGAGAGTAGCCAACTGTATCAACTATGCTGAAAGTTAAAGGAAGGTGAAGGCTGAAAATGGCCATTGGATTTATTAAGGGAGGTCTTAGATAATCTTAGCACCAGAAGTTTTAGTGAAGTGGGGGTGATGGAGGTCAGATTAGAGTGTGTTAAGGAGAGAAGGTAAGGAAATGAAGATACTAGTATGCTGCTGAGAGGTCAACTAAGAGGAAACTTGCTATATACTGGATTAATTGACATGGGGGAGCAATGGAGATAGAAGTGATATTAGAGGTGGCTGAAAAGGGGTGAGAGGTGATAATGTATAGATGTCTCATTTGGGAAGTTTTGCTTTGAAGGAGAGAGAAGAAAAATCTAATGCCAGAGGTAGAGAGAGGTGAGCTTGAGGATTCTTTCTCCCTTCCACTCATCCTCCCTCTCATCCGTCCCTCCCTCCTGGCACTAGAACCATGAACAACACACACTTTCTGCCTTCAAAGAACTTGCAATCTAGTGTAACTGAGATAAATACAGGCAAGTAAATAAGGCATTTGCAAGTAAGAAGGTACTATTACTGAGCAAGGGCTTGTTGCCCAATGTGCACAGAAGTCAATGCAGTAACACCAGGATTTCAAGAAAAGAAAGAGTATTTATTGCAGGGCAGCCAAGCAAGGAGACAGGAGAAAAAAAGCTCATATCTGTATCCTGAATCTAAAGAGCTTAGGGTTTTTATGGGATTTAAACAAAGGGAGGTAGAGATAGTGGCATTATTTAAATTGGCAGATATTGATTGGTTATGTTTTGGTTATGGCTAATAGGGAGTGTACCAGCGTGGGCTTGAGAACCCTTGAAAACTGACAGATGTCAGCTGGGGTAAGCATAAAGAGGGCTGTAAATAAGGGACAAACGTTTGATTACAGTTAAAACAGAGTTGTCATTCGCTGAGCTAACATGAGATAAGTAAAGGAATGGAAATAAGCTAAACAAACTGTAAGTGAGGGGCAAGGAAGGCATCTGGTTACAGCAATGTTATAAATCCCTCAGTTAACAGAAATTACAATAATAATTAAATCTGCAGTGCTTACAGTATCTCCACAAACTGTTTTTTCCTGCCCACGGTTTCAGTACTATTCATGTTGAGTGTGTGGTGCTATAGAAGCACATAAAAGAAGTCCTCCTCTGGACTTGGAGAGGCTGGGAAGGCTCCTTGGAAGATGGAATTTGGAAGTTGAGACCTGAAGACAAAGGGAAGAAAAAGCTTTCTTTACAGAGGGTACAACCTATCCAGTGGTACGGGGCAAGATAAATCTTGGTGCATTCAGGGACACCTCAAGTTGTTTTTTATGGCTGTAGCATAGAGTGCAGGGGGGAAGTGACAAGAGCTGAGGCTGGAAAAGTAAGCAGGATGTAGTTTGGGAAGGTCCAGGCAATAACAATAGCAAATACTTATCTAGAATTTACCTGTAGCAGAGGTACAGGGAGGTTAATTAACTTGCCCGAGACCACACAGTGATTACTAAGGCTAGTAAGGGTAAAGGAGGGGGTCACGCCCACACAGTCTGTCCATGGGGGTGTGCTCTGACCCCTGTAACACACAGCCTTTCATGGGCAAAGCCTTGGGCCAGCCTTGGACTGTGTCCTGAGCGCAGCAGTGTCATGTGGCCAGAATTGTATTTTCAGAGAATCGCTGGCTGCACGGTGGGAAATGGAATGCATATGGGCAGTCTGGAGGAGAGGGGAGAACAGAACATCAAAGCTGGTTGGAAGGGCAGGGAATGGGGGTCCTGTCTAATGATGTAACCTGGGTCACAGAGTAAATTCTAAAATTTCAATTTAGAATTTGAATTGAATTGTTTGGTTATTTGCATGCAAATCTAAAGTAGATGACTCTTTTAGCAGGGCCCTTAAGTTATTTTCTGTGTCTGTGAAGGTAGACCTGGAACTTAGTGCAAAGTGTGGGAGGCGGAGACTAAATTGCTACTGTTCAGAATGGAAAGTCACAGGAATTGGGGGGTATGGGCATAAACAGCAGAGTACTGGGGAGGTGGGAGATGGGCACCCGAGATTGTTACTGGACCTACAGAGGGACAAGGCCAGTGAGAAATTCCCTGTAGAGAAAGGGAATGGCAGATAAACACTGGGGCTCCAATGCTTGTTTTAAATTTGAACTTAGGTTTGTCTTCTGTGCTATCTTCTGCTCCTGAGCTTTCAGAATTAAACTGCCTCAACCTCCTGCCTTGGATTAAAGGTGCTTGGGGAAAGGAAGAAAGGAAGGAAGGGAGGAGGTAGAAAGGGGCTAGTTTGAAGAGTCAAGCCCCAATGGAGCTTAAAATGCACAGGGAGATGCAAGGTGTAACGAGAGCTGACACTCCAGGGGACATGGGCCATATATACTAGAGGAAAAGGGGACCCTTGAACGATGTGAGCCAGACACTCAGGTTACTTAAGCAGTAACCATCAAATGTGATAATTATTCTAGTAGGAGAAATGAGGGGTTCTTTGGCAGAGTATAGCAGAATCGGATAAATCATTCTAGGCCTTAGTTGTTGTTTTTTTAAAATAAGGGGCTTTAAAAAGCCTCACAGTTTAATGAGAGGCAAACACAAAGGAAAATATGAAAACTACATACCAAACAGATGCACAGACAACTATAGTGGCAAAGAATTACTGGAACGTTTTGAATGACAAAAGCTACGTGCTTTCAGGGAAAGCTTCAGGAGGTGAGGGACACTGTGTTACTCGAGGTGGTGGTTTCGAGTTTTAAGGAAGCCCTTTGTTCATTGATTCGCTCCCTTTCTCTTGTCTGTGAGCCCCACAGGATGATGGGGGATGGTCGGGACTGGAGAAGTGAGTCTTCCAGGTGCCTAAGCCCCTTTACCTAAGATCCTCGGAGGGAGTAGCATGTAAGCAGTGATTGGGGGGAAGAGCAATGGGTGTGCAGAGAAGAGGGAGCAAAGCCTTCTACGTGGAAGGAAAGAATTGTTTGTGTAGTGATGGAGAAATCACACAGGAGGAACGGTAAGCTTGCCTCACGACCCGGGTGGGAGGTGTTACGTATATACAGCGATTGTGCTCCAAGGGCTACTATGCGCAAAGCTCCCAACTCTGATGCACATTCCCTCATTCTCTCCTCTCAGTCTCAGTGAGCCATGTCCTATTATTATCCTCTTTTTATAGATAGAGAAATTGAGGCCCAGGGACAATCAATAAATAAGTTCCCCAAACCAAGTAGCTGGTAACCAGTAGAGAAATGTATTAATCTTGTGGCAGTGAGGTGAGCCACCCCAAGATAGGGACCAACCACCTTTCTGTATTAGCACACGAAAGGCATGTGTCGCTCGACTTGGCTCACAGTTCATTCTGGCAAGTCCTGCTAGAGGCAGAGAACAGCGCAATAAGTCAAACCATTCTCATCCGGTAGACTGGAAGTTCAGCCTGCTTCAAAAGAAAATGAACAGCCAAGCCAGTGTTAGCACTTTGCTCATTTGATTATTTAATTCTGTCACATACTCTGCAGAATTAAGTATCTGTCTACTCTACTTAATTGTTTTCAGTCTCAGAAGAAACTTGTCTCTGAAGAATAACTACAAACGCAGCTCGTGAATAATAAAGTGAGAGGGTTCATTTTTCCAGTTGTTTTATTCCATTGTTGTTCAGCTTACAAGAAGCACAAGAATTTTAGATAAATTTCTATAGAACATATTGAATAATGCAGAAGGTCAATGGTTGCATTACTCAAGAGGAAACACTTTCATAGGATCCTTTCAAAATTAGATTTTAAACAATATTCTCAAAGATTCACCTCCAGGAAAAAAAGTGTGCATTTTAATAATTCTATTTTGGAAGAATTCGTTTATTATTCAGTATTAGCTACATAAATGACTTTCACTGATGGCTCAATATTTGAGTTTCTCATGTACTCACAAACCTGGTGCACTAAAATCTAGCACTGAAAGTCTGGTGAAAGAAATTTGGGAGTAAGGCTACTCTGAAGATCATGTTTTAATTGTCATATCTGAGAAAATGGTCATTGCTATTGCTTAAAGTATCTCCAGGAACACACTGATAAAATGCTAGTCTTGTCACCTGCCTCCTTAAGATTTTTTTCAGACTTGGCCTAGGCTTAGTCATATCTGCTAAGAGGCAAGCCAGAGAGATAAAACTCACCTACAAAGCCTAGCCACTTTTACTCCTAGTGAGAATATTTTCCATTCCTTCTACAACTAGTATATGAAATAAACATTTGACTTTAGGCTAAAATAATGAGAAAAGATTAAATCTCTTACCACAAGGTAAATGACTACAAAGGGTTTAAAGTGAGTTTTCTGTTTCACCACTTAGCCCGCATTCATCCAGAATTCCACTAACTGGAAAGGATTTAATATTTGAGAAGTGAAAGTCCTGTTTTCTCACTATTTTCACAAGGATTTCTGTTACTTGGGATTGACTTTTTTGTTCCTTGCCTCCTATTCCATGGACCAAGATTTAGGTGGCAAATAGGAAAGAATAGTTTGAGAGGCACTTTGATTATTTATATGTTGTCTCTCTAGGCATTGTATTATTCACAGATTATCCAGATGTTTAACCATTTTTCTCTCATGCCTGTTTTATTTCATTTTTACTTCTTAGCATAATATACTTGGTTCAAAGACTCCCGTGAAACAAGGAAAATTATTGCAATAGACTAGAGTGACAATTTATTAACATTCTTGATGAGATTAGGTTTTCTTCAAGCCCCTCAGCCTCCTCTCTTTTAAGAAATCCTTCCCACCTGCCTGGAGTCTTTGTTCCTTCTCTGTTTGAATATATATTCTGGCCCTGTTAGCTCTGTCACCTTGATACCTTGAATAACCTGGTAACTTGTGTGACTTTCCTAGGGCAAAATTTCCTCTTCTATAAAATGAGGACCCTGCTTGCTATCTGCCAGGAGACTTTGAGGCTTAAATGAGACAGCATATGGGAGCTTTTTGTGAACTGTAAAGCATTCAATAGATGTTTACAATATAAAATATTAATAAACTGCCTAAGCTACTCTCAGATGTATGTACTTTGATTTTTTCCAATTTTGGTGTTCCACAATCTGGTATCTCTGAAAGGGTCCCATTACCTCTCTAATATACTGCTGAACATTCGTCCCTGGTGTATCAATTAGTTTGGCTCCTTCTTGCCTTCCTGGGAAGTGGGTCTCTTTATTCTGCTGCTGGCTGAAAGCTATCTTCAGAGAAAATCAAACTTGAATTTTCTGAAGCCAAATGCCATTCAGTTTTTGTTTTTTTTTTCAATTAAAATCAAGTGTTTATTTTGTATGAAAAAAATTACAGAATACTGATCACCAGGAAAAATTTGCCAGTTGCACTAATTATTGTTCATGTACTATAATGTTGTTGTTTTACATTTATCTGGTCTACCCTTTTTTGGTTACTATTTGCATGGAATATTGTTTTCCAATCTTTCACTTTTAACCTGGTTGTGTCCTATGTCTGAGGTAGAGCTCTTGTAGACAACATATAGATGGCTCGTATTTTTTAAATCCATTCTATCAGTCTATGTCTTTGGGGAGTTCAGTCCTTTAACATTCAGTGTTACTACTGTAAAGGCATTACTTACTTCATCCATTTTGTCCTTCCGCTCTATGTTGTCATATTGTTCTATTGTCTGTTTTCTTATCCTTTAGTTTACTCTTCCTAATAATCTTCATTTCTAAACTCTTCTCCAAATCTCTTGCCCTTGTTTATTCCTTTCAGACTGCAGCATCTCCTTTAGTATCTCTTGCAAATCTGGTCTTTTGGCAACATAGTCTATCAGTTCTTGTTTGTCTATGAAGACTGAACTCGCCCTCATTTTTGAAGGACAGCTTTGCCGGATACAGAAGTCTTGGCTGGCAGTTTTCCTCTTTCAGTACTTTAAATACATAATACCACTTTTTTCTCTTCTCCATGGTTTCTGATGAGAGGTCGGCACTTAATCTTATCGATTTTCCCTTGAATGCGATGTTTGCTTTTCTCTTGTTGCTTTCAGAATCCTCTCTTTATCTCTGATATTTGTCATTCTGAATAGTAGGTGTCTCGGGATAGGTGTCTTCGGATTTATTCTGTTTGGGGTGTATTGTCCTTCTTGGATATTGATATTTATGTCCTTCATAAGGGTTGGGAAGTTTTCAGTCATTATTTCCTCAAATATTCTTTCTGTCCCTTTTCTATTCTCTTCTCCTTCTGGGACACCAATAATCCGAATGTTTGTGCGTTTCTCATTGTCGTTCAATTCCCTAAGACTGTGTTCCATTTTTACCATTTGTTTCTATTTCTGTTCTCCTGTCTTTTCCAGTTCAGATGTTCTTTGAAATCACTAATTCTGTCTTCAAGCAATTCAAATCTGCTCTTATGTGCCTCTAATGTATTTTTAATCTTATCCCTCATGTCTTTCATTCCCATAACATCTGTTACTTTTCTTTGCAGGCTTTCAACTTGTTCTTTATGCTCACCAGTGTCTTCTTAATGTCCTTTATTTCTTTAGTCATATTTTCTTTAAATTCTTTGAAGTGATTTAGGAGAGTTGTGTGATTATCACTGATTAATTGTCTTAAATCCTGTATCTCTTCAGGATATTTGGTTTCTTCTTTTGACTAGGCCATCTCTTCCTGTTTCCTAGTATGGCTTGTAATTTTTTGCTGATGTCTAGGCATCTGAATATGTTGGTGAATTTACTTGGATGGCTAATTTCTCTTTCTTGCCTATTTTTTTTCATAGCTCTTCTTTGATATTTGGTTTAACTTTTTCTCAGTCTTTAAAACTGCCCAGTTTAAGTTTTCAAAATCAGGCCAGGGGCTCACTAGTGGGGTGCAGATTTTCTCCCAGAGGTTAGATGCAGAAAGCATACAGCTTTTGTCCATGCAGTTTCCAGACTTGCCAGCAGATGGTGCTAGTAAGCACACCTTTCCACGGAGGTGTTTCAGTCTTGGGTTTCCTGTGTTCCTGTGTTGAATCTCCAGATCAGAGATTCAAAACGGGCTCTGCTGGCCAAATTCACAGAAGAAAAGCACCCTGACTTCCCCTCCCTTTTCCCTTGAAACAGCTGACAGGGAGGAAGATGTCTGCTCCCCTCTCAGTCAGCTGCAGTGAGCCAGGTGTTTAACACAGCTTAATGTCTTGGGGATGGGGCAGAGGAGCCCCTCCCGGCCTCCATGGGGTCTTGGTAACTCACATTTGTCCTTTCAGCTTCTTTATTTCTGTCCCTCACCCTCCTAGGAGTTGTGTAGCTTTTTCCTGGTCTGCTGACCCCCAAAACAGGTCCCTCAGACAGCCTTTGGCTCTTTCTCCATTGTTTTTGTGAGAGCATTCAGCTCTGCCTGTTAGTCCGTCACCATCTTCCCACAATCACTGCCATTCAGTTTTGAATTCCTGGTCGTTACACTGTTCATTGATTGAACACATATTTCTTAAGTATCGACTCAGGGCCAGGCCCTGTTCTTTGCACTCGGGTATGGCCACATCCTGGATGTCTTCTGCTTGTACCTCCAGATCTGCTCTCCAGCCTTATTCTCCCTGCTCAGAGTCCCAGAGGCTGATCTGTAGGAGCTTCTGCCTTTCTTTTGGGCTCAGCAAGCCTCAGCAGACGTTCTGAGGGATGGAGGAGAGGGAGTTTGAGGCATTTATTCTCCACTGCAAGCTGTGTCTCTCCCCTGCAGTCATTCTCCTGTTGGGTGGTCCTTTCTAGGCAGCCTTCCTCTCTCTGTTTCCTGTTGGGGCCCTGATTGATTAAAGCAGTATATAAGACGTGGTCTTATGCTTTATGGAGTTTCTAGAGGGAGAGGACAGATAATTAACAGTAAGCAAAAATAAACAAAATAATGATAGAGAATGGTATATATTTTGGTGGAAAAAATATTTCATAGAAACTAGGATGTTGGGTGAGATACAACATTATGTTAGGGTGGCAGGGAAAACTTTTTAGAGGAGGTGATATTTAATTTGAGACCTGATTGACAAAGTGATGAGGGAGAATAATGTGCAGACAGGAAAACCACCACTACAAAGGTCCTGAGGCAGGAATAAGAAGAGAACTTAGAGAAGACCCCAGTCATAGGGACACAGTGAGGTCAGAGTGAAGAAGTTGGAAGCAAGGAAGATAAGAAAGAGGCCAAAGTCCTGGTACCCAGCCTCAACACTGATCAAAACGCAGTGCTTTGGGGGCTCTGGTTGGTAACATGCACACACCAGGATGGTTTTGCTCCGTATACCAGATTGTGCTGCCTTCCTGGAGGCTCCAGAAAGACAACAGATGGATAATAACCTTCCCTACTCCCACCAGAAAATATGTCTTATTTGGATCTCCTGGTTATATTTTTCAACAAATTAATTTTGTTTTTTGATGGTCTAGGTCAAACATATTCCCCCCTAATTCCTTTTTTAAAAAATGTGCCTTGGGCTTCTCTTTTCAGCGTGCCATTCCCCACCCTCATGCTTGTCATCCACCCATCCAGATGTGGGAATGTTTTATGCTGTTTCAAAGCTCCCTTCCACAGAGCCCGGTGTGCTTACAGCTCATTACTTCTCAGATAGAGCTTCCCTTGTGGTTTTTTCCTCTCTTAAAAAAAAAAAAAAAGTAGAACCAGAGCCTCTGATACTGTTTGCAAAGATCAGTCCCTCCCCGCAGGTGTCTGACTCTAAAACTTTCTTTTCTCACAGCCGACTGTGTCTGTGACCCCGTTAGTGTCTTCTGTAATACACTGCCATCTTTTCAGTGCTCCAGGGAGACTCCCACACAGCAGCCGAGTCTACACTGCTGAGTTTGCAATGGGACCTCCTACAAAGGCCTCATGATCACAGATAAGGAAAAGGCTTGTCTTCAGGAAAAAAGTTTTGAAGCAAGTTCTTTGAAAAACAACTCTTAAAAAATTTAAGATTAGAGACATCATGTACAGTTGAATTTCTCTTTTTACCAGCCTTAAAGAAAGAGACTAAAATAATCAAATATTTAGGAATAAATTTAGCCAAGGACATAAATGACCTGTATTCAGAAAACTACAATGCATTGCTAAAAGAAATCAAAGAAGACCTAAATAAATGGAAGAACATTCTGTGTTCATGGATTGAAAAAACTAAATATGGTTAAGATGTCATTTCTACCCAAAATGATATACAGATTCAATGCAATCCCAGTAACAATTTCAATAGCCTTTTTTTAAAGAAATAGAAATGGAAAAACCAATTATCAAATTTATTTGGAAGGGTAAGGGGCCCTGAATAGCCAGAAACATTTTAAATGGAAAGAGCAAAGTTGGAGGACTCTCACTTCCGGACTTTAAATCATATTACCTAGCTACAGTGGTAAAAACAGCATGGTAGTAGCATAAAGGTAGACATATAGACCAATGGAACCAAATTGATTGTTCATAAACAGACCCTCCCATCTATGGTCAAGTGATTTTTAACAAGGCTGTTGAGCCCACCCAGCTGGGTTAGAACAGTCTGTTCAACAAATAGTGCTGGGAGAACTGGTTATCCATATCTAAAAGAAAGAAAGAGGGCCCCTATCATACCTTATACAAAAATTCACTCAAAATGGATAAATGACCTAAATATAAAAGCTAGAACCATAAAACTCCTAGAAGAAAAAGTAGGGAAACATCTTCAAGACCTGTTGGTAGGTGGTTGATTCATAAACCTTACACCCAAAGCCAGGGCAACAAAAGAAAAAAATGGATAAATGAAACCTTCTCAAACTTAAACACTTTCGTGCTTCAAAGAGCTATGTCAAGACTGGGTAAAAAGTAGGCTTTCAGGAAGTAACTCTTAGGCAGTATATAATACTAGGCTAAGTTTCAATTTCACAAAAAAGGTTCATAAGTACAATCATCAATATCAAGGGCCTGGCATAATGGTCTGTCTTCTTTCACTAGGCACTGCCCTTGCCCTCAGGGGGTTCTTGCTGTCCTGTTAGAGAATGTAGCAGAACTCCCCAGGATGGGAATTCAATATTCTTGTGGTTATTGTGTGGATCTCCACCCACTGAGACAGTGTCCCATGAACACTTGAACATATTCCTATGCCTTAGAAGCATGCCCCAGGTGAACCCCTTCCCATGCAAGCCCACATTACTGACACCCTGCACTAGTCATCCTCCCCTGCCACATATGTGACCCTTCTGTGATCCAAAACCTCTCCAAAAATGAAGCCAACAAAATAACCAAATAAAATTAATAAGAAAATGAAACAATAATTTAAAAATAACCAATAAAATACAAACATTAAATAATTTTGAAAAAATAAAAAAAGATATTGTGTCTTTCATCACTGTAAGATCTGTTGTCCTGTATGTACAGTGACATTTTCTTCCATATATTCCCCCAGTGTCTTATTATTTTCAGGATACAGAAAAGTCACATAGAGAATATAGGGGATTCACATATACCCAATGCCCTTTCCCTCTTCCCCTCTCTCTATTAATAACATTTTACATGTGGATGGTACATTTGTTACAATTGGTGTACAAATATTGAAGCATTGCCTCCTTGTTGCCCAAATGTGCTCAGAATAGAAATGCACTACCTTCCCCCTGGTGTGGGACATAATTCCCAGGGATGAGCCTCCCTGGCACCTAGGGATTATTACCAAATGCCAACTAGCAATACATCTAGAAAAAGACTTTGACCAAAAGTGGGAAATGGTAAATACAAATAAATTTTTATAGCTAAGAGACTTCAAAGTGAGTTGGGAGGTCATTCTAAAGGTTGCCCTTATGCAAGCCTCAGCAGGATCTCATTGACTGCCACAACAAACAGTGCCTCAAATAGCAGGGCTTCTGAGGACATCAGAAACCATAAGCAGGGCAGATAGCCCAGAAATTTGGCACTCTGTTATTGGGCCTTACTTTGGAATTTGTGCTCCCCAGTGTAACAGAGTTAGACTCATTTATAGGTACTCTGCACTTGGTTCTGCCCCTTTTACTTGAACCTATAATTAACACTATACTTGATAATTATATGTCCAGAGACTTAAATCTTTGATCCGTCCATGTGCCAGTTGAGCCCTGGATTTCAGCAGAGTTGCAACACCTACTCTCCAGTTCATTGGACTCACCCAAAACAACTAACAAGATGATGTTGGACAATGTCCATCCCAAGGAACAGAGAGTTTCTGCAACTGCAAGCAAGATATTTCCACCCATCTGCCCCATGGGATCATAGCCCCCTCTCAATTAGAGCAGAGTGGGTGTCACCATCCCCAAACCTCAAGATTGGGGAATGAACAATGGACTAAAGTAGACTCATTATTCTACTATAGACTTATTATTATTCTAGTAATGGAAGAACTTTTATCACTGATGTTAAGGCAGTGGCTATCAGAGTTTCTGAGGGATGGGAGAGGGAAGAATAGGTGTAATATGGAGGCATTTTCAGGACACTGGAGGAGTTGTCCTGCATGACATTGCAATGACAGATACAGGCCATTGTATATTTTGTCATAACCTACAAAATTGTGCAGGACAGGGTGTAAACTTTAGTCCATAGTTAGTAGCAATGCCTCAATATGTGTTCATTAATTGTAACACATGTACCACATGAATGAAGGGTGGTGTTGATGTGGGAAAGTGTGGGAAGGGGGTGGGAGTGGGGCATATAGGAATATCTTATATTTTTTATGTGGCATTTATGTCATCTAAAGCTTCTTTAAACATTAATTAAAAAAAGATTGGGTAAAAAGGAGGCCTACTCAATGGGAGAAAATATTTGGAAACCACATTAATGATAAGGGTTTGATTTCCATGCTGTATAAAGAGATCTTACAACTCAATAATAAAAGGGAAAGCTATCCAATTAAAAAATGGACAAAAGACTTAGACATTTTTCCAGAGAGGAAATACAAATGGTGAAAAAGCACATGAAAAAATGTTCAATATCACTAGCTATTAGGGAAAAGCAAATCAAAACTACAATGAGATATCGTCTCACACCACATAGAGCGGCCATTATTAAAAAAAACAGAAAACAATAAGTGCTGGAGAGGATGTGGGGAAATAGGAACACTCCTTCACTGTTGGTGGGAATGTAGAATGGTGCAATCTCTGTTGAAGACGGTTTGGTGGTTCTTCAGGAATCTAAATATAAAACTGCCAAATGATCTGGCAATCCCCATACTAGGAATATATCCAGAAGAACTGGAAACAGGGACATGAAGACATATGCACACCAATGTTCATTCACAATAGTTATTCGCAATTGCCAAAATATGGAAACAACCCAAGTGTCCATCAACCAATAAATGGATAAGCAATATGTGGTATATAATACAATGAATTACTATGCTGCTGTAAGAAGAAATGACATTGGGATACATATGATAACATGGATGATCCTTGAGGATGTTATGCTGAGTGAAATAAGCCAGACACAAAAGGACAAATAATGTGTAAGGTCACTAATATGAACTAAATATGAAGAATAAACACACAGAGTTTAAACCTAGACTCTATAGGTTACTAGAAGATAGGATGAGGATTGAGAATGGGTACTGATGTGTAATGTATGTAGAATTTTTAATTAGCTTGACTGTAAAAGTATGGAAATGGATAGGGTTGGTGGTAACACATTATTGTGAGTATAACACGGCTGGTTTATAAATGGAATTGTAATTTGTAACAAATGTTCCACAACAATGCAAGGCATTTGGTGGAGGGGTGATGTGTGGGAATTCTGCATGTTATGCATAATTCTTTGGTAAGCTCACAACTTCTCTAATTAAAAAATATGTAAAAAGGCAGAGGATAATATGGATTATTGAATCAGTATCTAGGGATTACAGTTTTTAAAATAAATATATTTAACTATCTTGCAGAAAAGAGTTCTATTGGGTCATTCAATATTTAGGAAAAGGTACTTGAAGGAAAGGAACTTGTTAAAATGCCAGAATTTCAGAATATAACCATTTTCTGGTAGAGAACTTTTCCAATGTGGGACACTGGGTTAGTGGAAATGAGAGAGCTTTCAAGAGTTCATTCCACATGAATTCCACAGGTGGATATTAACAGATGGCGGACATTCACAATTATGTCTATAACAGAGACAAAGTGACAGGACTTGTCGCAGACATAAATAGACAAGTGGCTATCTAATTACATCTTTATTTAAAATGTGTACTGTTCAATCATTTTGTCATTTCAGACAGGTCTGACTTAAGCATTTCTACAAAATAGCCATAAGATGGCAGCAGTGAACAACATAAAAAATAAATTGGTGCTTCTAACTAGTTTTTGTGTTTCTACCACTTTTTTTTCTCTCTACTTATAAGCTCTTGTCTTCTCTCATTTTTCCCCATTTCCTCTTTCTGTCTTTCAAGAATTTGTATTTCTAGTTGTAAATTTAAATAAATCTATCTGATTTATTCTATTCTTTAGAATCAAATCTGAAAACCAGTCACATTTATTTGTAATTTGAATACGAAAAAAAACCAAATTATTTTCTCAAATTCAAGTGGTCTTTCACAACTCTTTTATACTTGAGCTGGGCATAAAGCTTCAGAGGATATCAAGTCTCAGGAAGCCTGATGTTTTCAATCTCATCCTCTTACTATGGTGGAGGGAAATGAACTACACTGAAAAGACAGGAAAAAAGCACAAAAAGGATGTCTGTTTAAACCGATAAGCCATATTGCTTCTCTATGGTGCTATCAAAGGGGTGATTTGATAATGATCAAGGCTCTGTGCTGAAGTTATTCTTAAAAGCAAACAAACAAAAAACCTGAAGAACAACAAGACAACTCTGCTGTAGACAGCACTGGAGAAAAGCCATTTTTCTAATCCCTCTGGTAGAGAAGTCATCAGTTTGAATAAGAAGAATGCAATTGAACCCGTGTTGGAGAGTGTGATTTAGGCTTTCTGTTCTCTCCCCAACTTGTAATCACTGTTATCTGCTCAGGAAATCTTCCTTCCATTTATTTGTTTTTCCTATTCTCAAAGGCTTCTGCCTTTGAAGACCATGATTCCAGTTCCTTAAGTGCAGAATTTCGGCTTTGTCCCTCTTCTGCTCAATGACTCAAAGACAGGCTTCATGAAACTTCTCTGAGGTTGGGGATTCTCCTTGAGCACTGTTAGCAAGCCAGTAGCAAGGTCCAGCTGCAACACTTTTTCAAACCCCAGGAAGTAAGACTGTAGGGAACCAAGACTGGAAGCAGGAAAATCATTTAAGACGGAATTGCAATAATATGGGTGAGAGATGATGGTGTTTTGGACCCAAATGCCTAAAGTTTAGGTAGTGAGAAGTGTTTGCATTCTGGATATATTCTGCAAGTAGCAGGATTAATCAAACGAAAACAATGATCTCATGAGGTACTTTTGCGATAGTTAACATTTTAACTGTTTGTTTTAGAGTCTCAACATTTTAGAGATTAGGGGGAAGATTTTATTTTTTAAAATTGTCTTTCCTTGATCTCCATAGCACTGTTCTGGTCTGATCCCTCTCTCTTACCTTCCCCTCTGTCTCCTTCACTAGGAGTCCATCCATCATCTCTCCATCTACCCGTCCATCCCTCCGTTTATTAATCACTCTACCCTTTGGGAACTCATGATGTACCAAGCTTAAGGACTAGTGCGGGTGATGAAATAAATAGCTCATGGCCTGGCCCATAAAAACAAAACAAAAACAAAACAAAAACTTATAGTCTAGTAGCAGAGATAGGCAGGTGAAAAAAAAAAAGTAAGGCTATTTGACAGACCCAATATTAGAGAGATTAAAGACGATGGGAGCCCAAAGGAGATATTCAACACTATCTGCATATCAGGGAAGTCTTCACAATTGAGGGGATGCTAAGTACAGCTTTTCCTCTGTCTCTTTAAACGTAAATGTTCATTAAAGTTCTGTTCTTTGATCTTTGTTTTCTCTCTCCTTTTGAGATTTCATTCATTCCCACAACTTTGTCACCTCTATTAGTATGACAACCAAATCTTCATTTCTAGCCCTAACTTTGAAAGCTCTCAATCAAGTTTCAAACAGCATCTTCTTGGAATATCTAGCCCCTTACCCTGCTAGCCACGATTCTTCTAGTGCACCAGTTCTAAGCGTCATACATCTTTGATTAATATTCTATGTTCTCAATATGCAAGCAACTAGCACATCCTGTAGAATCTACTTGTTTAGTGTCTTTCCTACCCATTTCCTCTTACTCCATTCCTGTTGCCACAACACTTTTCTTCTTGGCTGGACGGTTACAACAGCCTCCTGACTGTCATGCCCATGTCTTGCTTCTCCTGTCTACCCTATACTTAGCTGTCAGACTTATTTTCATAAAGTGTACTCTTATTATATTACACCTCTGCTTAATAGCTACCCGCTGCCTGCTATACAAAATTTTGGCAAAACATGCCACACAATCAAGCCTTTTCCCTCTATTATGTGCTCCTCGGCTCCTGTCAAACTGAGTGTCTTTTGCTTTCCTGCTACTTTGCAGTTTCTTACATTTTTCTGAATATTTGGGGTGTTCTCCCTCCACCTCTGCCTTTTAAAATCCTATTCACACTTCAAAGCATATTTCAAAAGCTATCATCATCTATAGGTTACCTTTTCTCTTTATCTTGTCAAATTAAATTTACTTATATCTAATGATATAACATATAAACCAATTATACAATTGTAGTGTTTACAAATAAATTCAGCAAGCTTATCTACCTACTATGTGTTAGGTGGTGTGATAGGTTGATGAAGTTGGGAATATATAGTGAGAGCCAAAGACATAGTTGTTTCCTGCAAAAAGTTTATGTTTTAATGAGGGAAATGGCCAAATAAACAGATATGCTATGGTACAAGTCAGTGTTATGATATTGGTAGCACATGATGTTATTAATCAAGTAAGCATGTGGAGCTATGGGAACACATTGAAAGGACCCCTAACCTGGCCTGCATGGAGGATGGGGGAACCAGAGATTTCCCAAAATAGGAGAAGTTTGGGTCCTTAGGGCTCTTTTCTTCTCTATTTTGGGGTTCATATAGGATGAAATCAGAAAACCTTGATGAAACCAGTGTCTTGTATTTCTTGTACAGAACACCAGTTCTTGTACAAGTTCTCCCAAAGTTCTCCTCTCTAATGAAGTCCATGGTCACATCCTAGAAATAGAGCCCCAAGAGATGGTGAGATGATTCTTCTGAGCTGATGAAACAAAAGCCAGAAGTTAAGCTTAAGTCTTTTGACTTTGTTCGGCTGTGAGGGACATCTGGGTGAAATAAATGTAAGCAGCGATGCTGGGCAGGCAGATGTTCTCGGGTCTTTCCTTTTGAAGCTTCATATATCTGGGAGGTATTGGGTTTTTGCTTTTGCTTTTATTTTTTTGTTTCCTCCAATCTTAAGTGAAGAGACCTTATATCTTGAATATATTTGGTTCTTTGCTTTGAGTGGGGTTTGTTTGACCAGTTTCTATTTGCATATACCAATTTTGAAAATGGACAGATTCACCTACATACCTCAGCATGTCCCTTTGTGATTCTTACATTTTTCAGAGCATTGACATAGCGTAGAAGTTTTGTTTTGAAAGTGAAATATATTGGCACAATGTTTTTGTTCAGATGTTAATGGTTCAAATGAATATGTACTAATGCTTCTGTCTACAGAGCTCTATCAACCAGACCAGAGTGACAGAAGTGATTCTGTTTTCATTTTTTCCTCTTGTCAACAGCACTGACATTTCTGAAAAAAGAAAAGGATGAGACCAGAACAGATTTTAATTATGTCAAAAGGAACAAAACCTCCATATTTAGTAAAAGTACTCCTTAGTTTAGAATTTCCCATTTGGTGTCGAGAATAGATATATTCTCTCTCTCTCTCTCTCTCTCTCTGTGTATGTGTGTGTGTGTGTGTGTGTGTTTGGGTGGGGGAGGCTCTAGTCAAAGACATTTGAGATGCCAAGTGCATTTGACTCATGCCTTGTGGAATAGACTTGATTTGTGTGTTTTTTTTTTTCTAATAAAGTTTCTGTTGCTTAATTTGAATCCAGCAACTTTTCTAGGCACCGTTGCCTACCTAGTTTAACAACTGAATACCCCAATCTGTGTTGTACTCAAAGTATGGCAGTTTTAGTTTTCATAACCTCCCCTTTTGCCTCTTCTCTAGCCAGTGGCCTGATACTTATCTAATATGAGAATACAAAATTACTCTCCTTTTTAGAATGTATACTTTTTTAAACCCTTTTTCACTTGTTGCTCCCTTTATCTGACATATCCCTCCTTCTCTTGTTGGTTAAGTAAAAATCTCTTACATCCTTCAGAGTCCAGCACTACTTCTGAAATATTACTACTTCCACTACTAAAAGCAACAGCAATTATTTACTGAGCAATTACCTTGGCCAAGAAATGCTTCATCATCAAAGCAACCTTGCAAGTTAAGTGTTTTTAAATACCTGTGTTTCAGGTGAAGAAACTTGGTAGACTAGAGAGGTTAGGTGACTTGCCTATGTCACACAGCTAATAAGAGTCAATGTTTTAACTGCCATATGACTGAGTTCAAAGTCATGCTTTTAATCATAGTACTCTGATGGATAGACTTTCTCAGTGGACCAAAAGCTCAGTGTTCATATATGGCTATAGTTTCCATCTCATCCATAAATGATTATCACATGAGGATAGCAAGCTCTTTGAAAATGGAAACTATAAATATAGTAAGTATTAAATAAATATTTTCTAAATGAATTGGGTCAATGAACATCGCTCAGATCCTTTTTTTGTTTTGTTTTGTTTTTTTGTTCTTTTCTTTTCCTTTTTTTCTTTTTGTTATTTTTTTAATGGCTCAGATCCTTTTAACCCTCAAAAATAATGCATATTTTAGGGAGCAGATGTGGCGCAAGTGATTGAGTGCTTGCTTCCCACACGGGAGGTCCTGGTTCGGGTCCCGGTGCCTCCTTAAAAACAACAACAACAAAAAACAAACAACAAGCAAACAGATGAAAGAAAAAAAGAAACAACTCAGGGAAGCTGATGTGTCTCAGTGATTGTGTGCCGGCTTCCCACATATGGGGTCCCAGGTTCAATCCCTGGCCCAGTATCTGAAAAAAAAAAAGCATATTTTGAATCTACGGCAGTGTTTTGGTCAATATAGTTTATAATTAGAAAATAGATTTTTTTAAAAATTTCTTACATCCTACACAGAGCCAAGAAAGTCAAATATTTGAAAATGATTATCATGAAATAATTGCTCTCACTAATATGCCATAATAATAACTTCTGCACATGATTATGATTATAGTGTTAGGACCCTTAAGTATTTCTGAGTTGAACACTCATTTTATTTCACCTGAAGATATGTCTGTAAACAATAATTGTTTTAAGAAAAGTAAAGAAAAGATACTAATTTTTTTCTTTGGTCTTTGATGTGTATGATACCTTTTGCTAATAAATATTTATATTTTAGAATTCTGAGTGATTCAGTATTGAAAATTCTCTTGCTTGCTGAGTGAGGTCCAAAGGTTTTTTATTTCCAACATGATTGCAATTTTACATTTAGTGTAAAAGGTTCCAAAGGTTACAGATCATGAAACCTGACATAGTATATCCTGTTGTAAGATTCTTTTAACGGAAATTCCACCTCTAGTTCTATCTTTGGGGTTCCTACTTTCTCTTTGTTTTTATCTCCATCTTTATTAATTTATAGTCAGTTTACAGCATGGAAAAAGTTCTGATTTTTCCAGCACTTTAGATAAATAAAATCCATCTCACAAAGTCTTTTCCAAATTAAAAAATTAGGTAAAAAGTTAAGATTAAAAGCAAAAGAGAGACACACAGAGATATGTACACATACATGTAGGGAAATAAGTGAAAATAAGAGAAATAAGGGAAACTTCAATGTATACAGGGATTCACAGTAGATTACCTTTAAATCAAATGACCAGTTAATTTAAGATGTGATTTTACTGGTGAAAACTTAAAGTATTTGTAAGTTTTCAAGCACACTAAAATCCAGCACAATTCTCTGCTAATAATAGGCATTTTTGTTGCTGAGTAAGTAAAGTGCTTAAAGCCAGGTGCATCTAAGAAGGATATATTGATCACTCTGCCTGGGTCAGTACACTCTCTAGAGCAGCTCCATGCTCTTTTTTATATGGGATCACACTTACTTTAATTGCCCACTTTATACTCATCAAAGGAATCTTAAATCCAAATGCTAAGCACTGCTTTTGTCTCTGCAATTAAACAGATGGAACTAAGATTTTGAAGCTGGTTTTTAAAAGAAGTATGCCCATGATGGTGAGGTCTCCATGCCCTAAATGAGCATTTCCTTCCTGACCAGAAATGGTTGTTTAAAATAATTTTTTAGTGTCAAGCTTGTCAAGATTTCTGACAACTTGTTGTCAGACTGTAAAAGGTAGGAAATTTTCCTCTCAGCAAATGTATTGTTCATTGAATAATTGTCACGTAGCATGCCAAGGGGAATCCGCAAAATGTCTAAAATCAGAACCTAGAACTATTCTCAGTATATAGTAGGCCTTCAATAAATACTTAGTGAATGAATGAAAAAAAAAATCCCTAATTCCCCTCAAATCAACGGTCTTCCTAAAATCCTATTTTTGGTTAATGGTGTGACTCTTCTTCCCACCATTCATTTTTAAGCCTTTATTTCTCTAAATTCTCATAATTGAGTTGATGGCTAGTTCTATCAGATCTTTTCCTCTATTTCCTTCACACCCATTTTTTCCTTTCAGTGTCTCCACCCATGTTTACAAACAAAATATACACAATGCCAGTGGGGGATGAATGAAAAAAGTAGCTAACGCCACTTGTTGAATCCCTGTAAAATCTTTTAAATTCATTTATTCATTCATCCAATAAGTATATGGAGCAAGCAGTGTGTGTGAGATGTCCTGCTGGATGCTGAGTGCTAATGGCCATGCACAGATGGACACATCACAATCTCCTCCCTTTAGGGTTAGTAGGTTAGACAGGACACTCCTAATAATTCAGTGTAACAGTGCATGTGACGAGCACCATGAGAAGGATACCAGTGAAGTCTGGTTTTGAGTGGGGAGAGATCATTTTTTTGGCTGGTGATGACACCTGAATGGTGACGGGGCAGGGAGGGAATCGTCCTGAGAAAAGGGAAGTAGAGAAGTGGACTTCACAGGGCATGTTTACAGAAAGATGCACAGTCAGTGCCCATGTCTGGAAGAATATTGGCTGACCTGGAGAAGGAAGGTGGAACAAGAGATTTGGCTGTTGGGCAGTGTGTCTTTGAATGTCAGATATGGGGTTTGGAATTTTATTTGCTGAGAGATGAGGAACCAGACAAAATTTCTCTGCAGGGGATGAATATGATTAAGACAATGTAATAGTAAGATGGATTCCATGCCAGTATATAGTCTGGGGATAGAAAAACACTGATCACTCAATTAGAGGTCAATTGCAATAGTCCCACTCAGATATACTGAGGGATAAACTGTAATGAAAATTAACACTTTTGGCTATGAGGTCACAATGAAACAAATAAATTTTTTTTAAAAAGTAATATAAGAAAAAGGCTTGTATGCATTAATTCATTTCCATTTTGCCTTGAACTGTTTTGGGGCATTTACCATGCACCAGACTGTGCCTTCCAGGGTTTGAGAGGTGTTTTGCCTCCATGGAGCTCATGGTTTCAGTGGGAAGACAAAGAACCCAACAGTTGCATACATTTAGAAGATTGTTTTTCCCTCAAGTGATTTCCTATTTCTCTGATAGTCATCATATATATAGTCCTCATATATATATTTAGCTTGGGCTTGTGTTCACTTATAAACTGGCCAGGATTGGGGTAAAGTCTGTGATATGCCAACTAGAGTTAGCCTCTCATCAATTTAACGGGTGTTTTTCAGATCCTATTTACTGCCTCAGGCTCTCTTCTGCTGCTGTTTAGCTAAGGATAAAAGAACCCAGACAGCTGAGGATAAAAGAAAGGGAAAGAGAGTGGGGGAAACATCAAACCCTGCAGACACACACCTAATTGACTAACTTCCACAAACATCCTTAGGCTTCCTCTAGCTTTGATGGAGCATTAAGATCTGGTTTTCAGGGACTGAATGTCTTTCAGATAGGGTGATAGATCCTCTTGCTAGGATAAAAAAGAGACTAGAATGACCCCCTTAGTGTACTACTGTCATTATTTCACTTTATTTGAACAGCAATCAACTGATGTAGAGGGCTTGGGATTCTAAAAAACGAGGAAAAAATGCTTCTTTATTACTCACCAGTCTTTGGGCTTTGTCAGCAACACTGAGTGCTTATCAATAAAATGATTTAGCAGGGGGAAAGTAGTTTATAAGTGCAATTTCCACCCTTTCCCCTCGAGAGTAAATGAGGACTCTGACACCAGCAGAATTAAATGAAGATGAGATTCTCTGGGTATTTCTTCGCTGCTGGCTTGCTCATTGGCACATGATGAAGCAGAGCTTTGGATGGGCTGGGTTGGTGAGATGCGCTATAGTGTGTAAAAAGGGTGCTTGTTAGGTGCCCAGTTAGCTCTTATGGGAGGCAGGTGTGTCCATCATTCAAATTCCTTTAAGCTCTCTGTCTGCCTGCTCAACTGTTGCAGATAGACAAAAGATTTATGGTAACATTTAGGAGAAAAGAGTCCGTATTGATAAGGAAGTGTAAGTAATCATGTGGGGTCAATTCAACAGTTGAGTGTGATCTTGTAAAATAAGTCATGTGATACACACACATACACATAAACATGCCTCTTTTATAAAAACATTTTATACTGAGAAAAGTGCTGAATCACCTTTCCCCAAATGTGAGTGAATTATCTACATAAAGTGTTTGGACAAGATCAATTTTATAAAATAAATTAATATGCCTCCTATTTCATTTTTTTGGCTATTTGACCAAACATTAGATAAATTTAGATAAATGTTAGACCTTAACATTTTTTATTCAAATGATACCACTTATTACCTTTTTTCTTTTTAAATAACAAACCAGTGCTTTCAAACTTTTCTAATTGTTAATATTTTACTATGATTTCAATTCCTTAGACATATTTTCTAGCCTAGACTTCTTTCAGACTGATCTTTAAGCTTAAAAACATTTGCCCATTAATAAAATAGAGGAGATAATATCATAAGACTAAAAGTGACCTTCAGAAGTTGTTGATCCTAATTCTGTTTATCCAAAAGAATCACATAATTGCGTCTACAGGTAATGTAACTCTTCAGTAGTGTCTAGGATATTCTGGCTTTCTAATTATGAGGGAATCTAAAGTCATTATTTCTGTTTCCAGAAAGAGAAACAGGGCCATTAAGGATATCGTCTTTGTAAGGGTTTCTTTCATGCCTTGGTGTGGTGCTCCCATGGCCAGAACAGCTAATTGCTCCGACAGCTATTACACCAAGTATAGGATCCTTCAATTAGATTCAAATGTTAGTAAACAAAAGGATGATCAGAGCAGCATATTAAAAAGGCAGATTTTAGTATTCCATTCACACAGACTCTGAATCTGAATGTCTGGTTTGGGATCCTGGAGGCAATTTTAGCAAAGCCTCTGGTGCTTCTGGAGGGCCTCACACTGTCCTTTGAGGACCACTCAGCCTGGGCTTTTAAAGCTGCTCTTCAGGTGGAGTTCATCCAAATGCCTGCTGTTCTCATGTACTTCCTTCCTCTCACAGTATTCACTTTCCTCCATTCAAACATACACGTCATCAAATAACATTCCTGTTCAAAATTAAAGTGATTCATTTTTGGAGTTTTCATATTATCTTCGTGAAGTTATGAACAGCCTTCGTGAATTTATGAACAACCTTCATTACTTATAATTTCTTGGTTTAAAATTTGCATATGGTTGAGGAATTTCTAATGAATAATTGAATAATTGAACATTTAGATGAAAAGGCAAATAATCATTCACAGACATGACCACAAAATGTTAGAAATGGAGGAAGAATCCAGAGGTTTTTTTTCCTGGAATGGAATGGAATAATCTGGAATTTATGCTGGGAATTTTGGGTTGCTCAAAAATGTTACTATTGAATAGAATTAGCAATGTGCTTTTAGTATTTTTTGCACTTTCAAAAATCAAGTTTAGCCTCACTTGAATGAAGGTCAGCAGGAAGTTGAAAAACATAAAGGAAAATTTTGAAAGGGACTTTTTTTTTTCTTAAGATTTATTTACTTTATTTATCCCCCCACCCCATTATTTTGCACTCACTGTCTACTCTCTGTGTCCATTTGCTGTGTGCTCTCTGTGTCTGCTCGTCTTCTCTTTAGGAGGCACCAGGAACTGAATCTGGGACCTCCCATGTGGGAGAGAGGCACTCAGTCAATTGTGCCACCTCTGCTGCCTGCTTTTGTTGTGTCTCTCATTGTGTTTCCTCATTGTTTCTCCTTGTTGCATCATCTTGTTGTGTCAGCTCACTGCACCAGCCCATGGTGCCAGCTTGCTGTCTTGCTCGTCTTCTCCAGGAGGTACTGGGAACCAAACCCGGGACCTCCCATGTGGTAGGCAGGAGCTCAATCTCTTGAGGCACATCTGCCTCCTGAAAGGCAAGTTCTGGGATGGATGGCAAGCCAGAGATGAGTTTCCTGGTTCAGTCTTTCTAACTGCCTCCTGATAGATTGGTGCTGACATGGAGGCATATCTGTTATGCACAATGAGGTTACTCTGCTCCCTCCAGAACTGGATCGGGGACCCACAATGGAAGCACAGGCTGGCTCCACACTCTGCTGGGATGGAGTGAGGGAGAGACCAGGAAGGGTGTCACGAGCTTCTCCTACCATATCCAAAGCTTCATTTTCTTGATTTGGCACTCACCCAGTTACTGCAACCCTTTAACTGTTTTCTGGAGTTTTCAAGATGTTTCTGCCAGGTTTTACTTGTTCACAATTCTATGCAGGGTGTGGGTGTGGTGGAGCAGATGTGGCTCAAGTGGTTGAGCACCTGCTTCCCACATGGGAGGTCCTGAGTTCAATCCCCAGAGCCTCCTAAAAACAATGACAAACAAGAAAACAAATGATAAAAACCAAATGAGGGGAGCTGATGTGCCTCAGTGGTTGAGTGCTGGCTTCCCACATACAAGGTCCCAGGTTCAATCCCCGGCCCCGGTACCTCAAAAGAAAAAAATTCTGTGGGGGAATGGCAGCTTGGAGCATCTTATGCTGCCGTCTTGGTTGACCAGAGACTCTCATATAGCCTAACTAACTTTTTTTTTTTAAACAAATCAATTTTATTGATACATATTAATAAAGCATACAATTTATCCACAGTGTACAATCAGTGGTATTTGGTATAATCACATGGTTGTGCATTCATCACTTCAATCATTATTAAAACATTTTAACTATTTCAATAATAATAATAAACAAAAAACAAACAAACAAGAATATTTCTCACCTCTCAATCTCTGTTTCCCCTGCTGTACATAGCTGCTATTTCTGACTATTCTTGCACAATTATTTATTTCTAACTAACTTTTAAGACCTAGTTCAAGGGGGTCTCTGAGTTCAGGTTGTGCTACCACTATTCTAAGCTTCCATTATAGTCACATAGCACCCTCTACATTATACTCTATAAAGCTTATTTAGTTGAGGACATGGTCCATGTCTTACTGATTTTTAAAATTTCTGTTTCTCAGCACTAGGGGAGCTCCTGGGATGTGGTATATACTCCAGAAATATTTTTGGATATAAACCATGTAATAGTTTTGACCCTTTTTTTTCTATAGTCCATGGTTTAACTTGGGGTTCACATTTTTTGTAGTTCCATGGATTTAAAAAAATATTTTAAAATAAAATTTTATTAAAGTATATCATTCATACATGAATATACATAAACAATAAGTATATAGTAAAAATTATGGACTTACAAAACAAACAGGCATAACATCATACAGGGCTTCCATACATCACCCCACTACCAACACCTTCCATTGTTGTGAAACATTTGTTACAAACTACGAAAGAGCATCATCAAAATATTACTACTAACTATAGCTTATATCTTACATCTAGTGTATCTTTCGCCCAACCCACCCAAATATTAATACTCTATATTAGTATTATATAATTGTTATAGTTCATGAGAGAACGTTCTCATATTTGTTTGTTAACCACAGTCCATCTTCCACCACTGGATTGTCTGTGTTGTACAGTCCCAAGCTTTTTAGAGTCCATTCAATGTGTAAACTCAGTAGCTCTCATTTTCATCACAGTTGTGCTGTCATCACCTCAGTCAATTTTAGAACATTTTCACTACTACTTCAAAAGGAAAAATCCCAGACCCTCTTATACCTCCCTGTTGTTATGCCTTAGAATTGATATAATATCTTCTTTGCCATTGCTGAAAAAATATTACAATATGACTGTTAACTATCATCCATATGTTACATTACTGGTTGTAATTTTCCCATGTATCACCATGTTCTTAAGACTTTGTAAAAGAAGATCATTCTTATATTTATACTATTAACCACAATCTTCATCTACCATCGACATCACTATGTTAAACATTCCCTAGATTATTCTCTATCTTCCTTTCAAATGACATTTATGTCCACAGACTTCCCCTTTCTGTCACAATCACATTTATGAATCAGCAGTGTTAGTTATACTCACTGTAATGTATTACCATCAACTCTATTCATTTTCACACTTTTACAATAAACCTTATTAAAAATTCTGAATACACTAAGCATCAACTCCCATTCTCAACTCACATTCTATCTCCTGCTAACCTATACTCTAGAGCTTACCTCTGTGAGTTTTCTGATCGTATTTAGTTCATATTAGTGAGACCATACAATATTTGCACTTTTGTGTCTGGCTTATTTCACTCAACATAATATCCTCACGGTTCATCTATGATGTCATATGCATTCAGATTTCATTTCTTCTTACAGCTGAATAGTATTCCGTTGTATGTATATGCCACATTTTATTTATCCATTCATCAGCTGATGGATACTTAAGTTATTTCCATCTTTTATCAATTGTGAATAATGCTGCTGTGAACATCAGTGTGTAAATATCAGTTTACATCCTTGCTTTCAGTTCTTCTGAATATATCCTGGTAACGGGATCGCTGGAGAATACAGCAGTTCTATCTTCAGCTTCTTGAAGTACTGCCAAACTGTCTTCCACAGAGGCTGCACCATTCTATATTCCCTCCAGCAGTGAAGGAATGTTCCTATTTCCCCACATCCTCTCCAGCAGTTGTAATTTTCTGTTTTTTTTTTTTTTTT